>JAVQKG010019142.1:0-13323 GCA_036025885.1 Hypseleotris bucephala
AAACGACAACAATGGATGTGTACAAGAATTATTAATGAAACAAAATATTCTCCAGCATTAGTGTTGTTGTGCCTCTAGTTACACTCATTATATTCTTAGCTCTACGTGAAGCTGTTCAATATAAAACTGGAGTTATATAAAAAATATATATATATATATTTTATCCCAGTCCTTTGCATCAATTATTAGTGGGTTTGTATCTAATTGTTATCACACGGCTTTATTAGCCAGTTTGAATAACCCATTCACACTCGAATGACTTCTTTCCTTTTGGCTTTTCGATACAGCAAATCATCTGTCTTATGCCCAGGATTTGCATATTGATTTTGCATTGGTTTTATGCCAGATGCCCTTCCAGATGAAACCCTCTTGGCCGTACTGGTTTGTGGAAAGCATCTCAAACAAATACATTATATAGAAGTGGTTACTTCACTGTGTTATGTAATAGTAATCATTGTAATACTCTGTTATATGATTTGTGGCTGGGTTTAAAGCAGTAGTATATGGTCATACACTGTACTTAATCTAATGCCATGGTCTGCCCTCTGAATGAAGCTTATTTAGGTCACTGTTTGAAGACACTTTATGATAGTATCTATATGCATTCCTACCGCAGCTTTCACAACAGCTCCATTGTATTCATGTTTTTTCATATAAAAAAATCACACACCATTTGCCACTAGATTAAATATGTTGATAGGTATGTGTTTGCAACTTACTGGGTTGAAGGTGACTGGAACCTATACCAGTGACTATGGGCCTTAGGCAGGGTACACTTAGGACAACACTTTTGCCCAACCACATATAATATTAATATGTTTTTTCTATGATTATATTAAGGGCGGAAAATCACACGACACCTCACGATGCAATACTCGATTCATGGCCCAGGATACCTGTGATACTTTAATGATAAATCTATTGCACTTAATGTTTTTAAGGAACTAAGACCATTTTTAAACTGTATTCCAATGAATAGATTATCTTTTTTTATAAAATAAAGAAAAATATTAGTACAGTCATGTGTTTTGTACAGAATTTTGTGAAATGTACATTAAATAAAGTCAATACAGCAGCCTGTATCGATTAAATCCCCAAAAAAGGATCGCGATATATCAGAATATCAATATTTGGTCATTTTCCTAATCATAATATAACATTATTTTTTGTAAAAAACTGGTAGAACACCACCCAATATCAATACAAAGTATTTTAACTAAAGATGTCCAAACTCATGTGCACTCAGGTGAAGACAGCCATATTTTCTGAATGCTAATGCGGCTAATTCCAGGTGCAGTATGTGTGTGAATTACTTAAATGGAGCAGAACAAAAACAAGAGGCACTAAAGATGTTAATGTCCCACAACTTTCCCTATTAGTATGGAAATCTATGCAGCAAGGTGCTCCAGTCATTAATGCAGCATGAGTGCAAAATATTTGAAACCTTTTACTTCAGAGAGGCTCTTAAATTTTTTAGTCCGTAGTAAGTAGTTTTGGTTAAAGGTTACTGGTAAAGGTTTTTTAATGTTAACATAAAAAGGTCGGAAGTCATCTAAAAATACATAAGAGTGGACCAGTATTTTGAATATACTGTGAGTACACAAATCACTCTAGGCTTGAATCATGTGCTACACCAATAATAAAATCCACTGTGCAGCGGTCTACTGGATGCTGGGATAGAATAGAGAATGGATATAGCTTTGATTAATTAAATTGATAAAAAGAAGATTTAAGTTATTGGTTTCATAAAAGTAAATGTTCACATGATTTTACATTTAAACTCTCAATCTGTGGCATTGATCCTTTGTACTTCCTCAAATGATCAGTGGGCTCAAAATAACCAACATGACACAAATTGCATATCATTCCCAAAAATAATACAATCTTTCTCAGAACCTACCAAAACTTCAGTGCATCTTTGGTTTGGTTGGGGAGGTGCTGGACATAGTGGAAAAGACAGAGGAAATTTTCCAGACTCTGAAGAGTGACCTGTAAAACACACAAAACAGAACACACAAAATATTCAACTTAGAAAACCATTCAATTCAAATCAAAAGTACATCACAAAACAAAATGGATCCATCGCATGACAGGACACTATCCAGTCGGGAAATAATGTTAGGAATTTCCAGTAAACTTCTTTAATTGTTATATATGAGGCTACACTTATTTAGTTAGTGATGTAACTAATGTCATTACCGTTTCTGAAGCCACTGCAGTGTTACCAATTTTTTGGACAAGAGTCAACTGTACATACTGTAGATTTCTAATAGAACATACTACATAGAATAGAACTATCCAACCAATCAGAAAGTAGAAACTGATTTTAGTGGAATATTTTTGAACTGGGGTGTCAAATTACAATCTGTACTTTTAATACATTGATGGACAACAAAATGGCAAAATGGTAAGCACTGTTTTCCCAAAACATTAAAGTTCTGGAATTGGAATTTGGTTTTTATGTTCTGAGTTTAGTTCCCAACTTTGGTTTGTATTTTTGAATAGTAATTTCTGAATAGCAAACAAACTAAAAAACAGAGCTCCAAATGCTTTAAGTCATAAAAAAGCAAGTGAATTTTACATTAGTTACATGTGGTCATAGAGTAACCTCTGTATAATTGTTTGACCACTGATGCTGCTGGAACTTTCTTCACAAAGAGCCACCTGCATCCAGTGTGTTAATACCTCCCCGACAGACGTGTGATGTCTTAAGCCTGAGCCTCCACACAACAGCGCGCCAGTGCTAATCTGACACCACCGGGCCATTCATTCGGGCATTGCTGATCCCTCAATGATGTGACTACACTAAATGTCTGGGTCACAGAGCTGGCTGGGAAAAAAGCACAGCATCACACCACAGTCTGATAAGTGCGGAAGAGGAAAGGGGATTTAATGACTTACTACATTCCTGGTTTAAGAAGTGTGTAAAATAGTGACGGCCACAGACACAGTTCATGTCAGTTCAGGCTCTATTGATTGAGTTTATAAGCATGTGAGTTTAGTCGATAAATCTATTAGCTTTTTTTCTACTTCAAACCTAAAAATAGTAAAAATGGCTAATAATTATTTACTTTCATTTCCCCTCTTTTTTATTTAACATGAACACTGACATTATTACAGTAAAAATGACAATAAAGAGCAGAGCATAAATTAATGTATTATGATTCAATGATCCTACCTCAATCTTCATAACTTGATAGCACAATTCTATTTTTTTCCACCACATTGCCCAACCCTTGTTCCAACTAAAGTAATTTTGCTACATTTCTTTTACTACTGTATGGCTACTGTCTATACTAGAAGTACACAGAGAGAACAGAGCTTTACCAAGTCAGTGGCCTCATCTTGCAATGGTTAAGATTTAGTGCTCAACCGAAGACTATTGATATTCCAGTTCAGGGGTAAATTCTATATATAGCCTGATTACATATGTTACAAAAGAATACAAAATAAAATCGTGATAAATTGTTTATAAGTAAAGCGTTTACTGCTGCTACAGTTCCGCAAAGCTTGAATGATGAACCTGTGAGTATTATAAAACCTGACTTAGTGCAAGTTATGTCACAGACGAACCAGAGAGAATCACTTAGTAACATGTTAACCTTTTGCACAGGGCCATCAGTATATTACAGAACATACTGAATACATATGACTGAAAGAGTTGACCTCCTGCACGGTTACATCCTGATGACAGTCAGTCCCTATTTGGCTCAGTGGGGGCCCGGGGTTGTTTATAAGGAAGAGTTACAAATAAGAAAGGCATATGTAAAACACCAAAATGATCATGTGTATCTTTCTCTATAGTAGGACTGTAGTCAACGCAGGATTGTGCATGGTCTTGTCTGTGTGTAATGCAAACAAGTGACATGAAGTTAATTTGGTAACAATTCATAATAACAAAACTTGACAGTTCATTTTAAAGATCAACCTAAAAGCACTGTTGTTACCTTCAGTATAAGAAAAACAAAACTTATCAAGTAACAAATTAGCTTTATTGCATGCAAATAATTGACTAATAATAGTTTAGCTGACTGATTAGTCGACTAAAACTAAAAGCAGTCAGCCCTACTCTATTGTGACATCCAGAAAGTTAATGCTCATAACCGATCAGTGGCATTGATGTGGTATTTAACATTGCACCAGTCTAACCCCTTTCTTGGCTACTTGGCACAGCAGTGAGTCAACTTCCTTCCTGTGTCTAAACCATTTGCGTCCAACCAAGCGTCTGCAATACATATTTACATGGGCAGATGTAAACATTTTGAAGATTAAAATGCTGTATACTTATTTGTTATAGGCAGTCTTCACATTTAGTTTCAGTATTGAGTGTTGATACAGAGATTTGACCAGACTCACCAGGGTTAGGAGGAGGGGGCAAAGAGGATCATGGGTAGGTGGGTGGAGGCAGAGAGGATCATAGGTAGTAGGTGGGTGGATGAACAGTGGGGGGTGTCAGCACACACCGGGGGGCTGCATGGACAACATCACAAACAAGAGATGGAAGAGGAAAAGAAAAGGGCATGAATCGTGTGATAGACAAAAGGAGGGCAGGGTAAAAACAAAAAAACTAATGAAAACAAAGCTATGAAAAACAAGGGAAAAAGTAACAGATGGTAATAAGAGATAACCAAGGCTGAGTGGGCAGGATAATCAAAGCTTTAATGTTGACAAAACACTTATTCATTTAACAACATGCCCTGGAGAATTTTTAAATTACTACCCTAAAATGGGCTTTCTAAATGACTTGTTTAGTCCTTGTGTTTTGAGTTTTGTTTCCCTCGTATGACTAAGCAAAGGCAGCGCGGTTCATGATAACATTAATTTTCCACCACTGCAGTTGTTTTTTTTCCTCCACTAAGGCTTTTAATCCAATATTACAACACACTAAGCACAAAGCGGCCGGGGCGATTCGATAAGGGAAAGACAGATTAGGACCAACTTAGGGAGGCAAATCAACGCCCAGCAAAGGCTCCGAAAAGGCAATTTGTAAACAGAAATAAAGAGAAGACCTTTACTTCAGCAGTCATTAAGTCCTTTATTCACTCATTCGTCATTCTGATCAATGAGATGATTTGCTTAAGACTTTGCTGTGGGCCATTTTTAGGGTAAGGAAGGAAATTAAATGGGTTTTCTTGCATGGTGTCCATTTAAACTAAACATTTATCATGAGTGTAAAGTTCAGGCACAAGGACAGTATTATTTATGTTGTAAGGTAATGGCATTAATTACATCAACAGCCCTATTCCTTTCATATACTATAATGTGCAAGATCCCAATTGGGCCAATGAAAGCAGCAAAGACAAAAATCAGAAATATTTATATATATATAATATTATATATATAGACCCCCACCTCTCTTGATCTCCAATAGTATTAAGTACATACAAAATAAACAATTGAATAAATATAGATATAGAGCTTTGAAGCACAAGGCAATTCCAGGAATTGGCTATAATTTAATTACTCGCTATGAACTGCTTTTTTCATATGATCAGCTTTTATGGGTTTACATACGATTTTTCTCCTGGTATTGAGATTATAAATGGCATATTATTCACCTAATTGTGTAATACAGTTCCTAATTATTGCTTGAACAGTGTCTGTGCAGAGCTTATATCCAACATGGCGGTCATGAGAGGACTAGTCATGGGAGTGTGCTGGCTGAGTCACCCTCACTGGTACAGACTTTCTTTGAGGCTCTTTCAGGAGAACTGGGTTTGGACTACAGGACTTGGCAGAAGCAGTGACAACAATGTGATCTTGTCCTCGTGAGACAGCACTCGGAGCGGCTGTCGTTATGCAATCTTATTTTCCGATAAGAGTTCCCTACTGATCTAATTTGACGTTTGGGTGATGAGCGTCATGAGGCCCCCCTAATGTTCCACATTTCCTCACACGAGTCAGACTCATTCGAAGAGCAACACAAATCACTTTAATTAGGAGTTAGGACATATGATTAGGGATGCACAAAAACAATGTAGGGAGATTTTAAATATTGAGGTATATCATTTATTTACTGTATATATTTAAAAGAAATAGAAAAGACCTGGTCTCAAGATCTTCTTGTTTAGGGGTAAATACTCTATCCATTGGCCTCTTATCTCTTTCATAACTCGAGTTAGTATCTTTGACCCCTATCTTGCAATGGTGTAGTATTTTCTGCAGTCTCACATTTCAAAACAAAGGTATAAAAGGATAAAACAGGTCTAAACCAGGGATAAATGCAGAAATAATTTTTTGAAAGATACATACTATAACATTATTTTAATGACTTATTATTTTGCTAATCAATAAATCTGTCTACTTTTTTATTTTTATTAATTGATGGATAGCAAAAGGTGCATTTTTATATAAATATTTATATTTATGAAATTTGAACCAGGTGAAGCTAAAACTATAGACTTCTGGATCGAGCATATTTACACATAAGAAAAATCCAAAATGTATTCATCTTTTTGTTCAGATTTGGCTTAATTACTGTTCTGAATCATTAGTTAAATCTTTTTTTTCTCCCAGCAAATGGCATGTTTTAGTCCAGTTAACAATTATGGATTACTAAATTAGTTGACGATCATTTCAATAATTGCAATTAATCCAATAAATTGTTTCAGCTCTAATGAGTATCGGTAATTGATCAACACAGTACGACTGCAAAAAGGCCAGCATCAAAAAAGCTTGTTTGAGTCAGTGTCATGTTCACACTGCCTGTCACTTACTGTACACTGACGTTTGCTGCTGCATAGTTCACCAGCAGGAAGAGAACATGTCTCACTTTCATTGTTATTTTACTTTTCGACCACATTTTACTGTAGTAGTTACAATAACAATGACAATACAAAAGCCTACTCCCTCTGGGCTACCAAATCTGTGTTTTTGAGGAAAAGATCTGGCTTAAAAACATGGCCGTGTGGAAAAATCGGAGACTGAGCAACGGTTGAAGTGTGACTCAGAGAAATTAATTATTCATCTCTTCAGCCGATCGGCCGTAACAGCCGCAGAGAGACCAGAGAAGGCACGAGTTAGGCTCAAACTAAAGACCAAAACAATAGAAGAAGATGTGAAACAAGCTAGTGTGGTTTGGCTACAGTCAATAAACAGAAGTACTTAACAGAACTAGGGCTGTAACCATTCACTTTTGTCACGATTCGATTCGATTCACGATTCACAATTCTTGGGGGGCGATTCGATTCGTATTGCGATTTGATTCGTATTGCGATTTGATTCTATAGATATTTGAAATATTTTCTTCTCCTTAACTTTAAAAGAACGTTCATTTATGCCCCAAGATCTAATTCAATTCTAAATCAAGAGCTATTACTATATAGTATTACCAGGCAAATATTAATTATTACTTGCAACAATCATTATTTCCACAAATCATGTCTAAGTCACTCTTTGGCTCTGGAATATGTAATAACTTTTCCTCACAAAGGTCAATAAATATAGTTCTACAATTATATTCTAATTCAGACACAGTTGTCTTCAGTCCACATAGAGGCCCACTCAAACACAATATAAATGTATAAAGAAGATCTCTCTTCAGGCCAAACAGTCACCGTTTAATCAATGGAAAAGCACCACTAAACACTCATATACAGTACCGCTAGTGGCCAGCCTGGGAACTGCAGCTCAACTGGTGTCAGTAGCTCTGCCATCAGAACGACTGTAGCTCATTAATTATGCACGATGACGTCATGAAAGTATCAATACTCAGCGGAAGTATTGATACTAAGTATCGTGCCATCAATATATCGCGAATCGATTTTTTTTTACAGCCCTAATAAATACCCACATAATTTAGGGGCAATATCCATAAAAGGCCTCAAATATTTTGTCTGTAGATACAGTGATATGTTGGTTAAAATTAAATCCTTAATTTTGGTTTATACTTAGTTAAATGCCAGTAATATTAGTACTTAAATGCCAGTAGGAGTTATACATTGTGAGAGATCATGATCATCACCATGGGCGCAGGTGGTAACTAACATGCATGCCATATTTTCATTAAATTGTCATCTCTTCAAAGACTTACCAATGCCAATAAATTGTAATATGGGCAAAAGATATACAGTCTGACTACTGAGAAAAAATCTTTTGATTATTTTGATTAGATGATTTGTTTGCCCCACACCAGTGAAGCATGTGTCAGGGCGGTCCTCTCAGTCAACTGGATGGATAGAAACATGACAGCGGCTAACAAGCACGCATATCACAACATAATGCTATTCTATCTGACGTTTAAAAGCAGCTAGCTATGTACATGCTAAATATTACAGCGGGAATCCAGTAGCATCTCAAATCTCTTTCCCTCCTTTGGTCTACATCTTAAGCCTATTTGTTGCCCTTTCACAGCTCACTTGCCACACATGAAAATGTTTATGTGGCCACTAATTGAATTTGGTGCTACATGGTTTATCCAATATAAAAGCTGTTATTTGGAAACAGGCTGCTCAGGGAGATAATCCTGCTGTAGTAAAAAAAAATGTTGCTAGTAGTATTGTCATAGACAGACTTAAAATACAAAACTTGATATTATAACAGTTATAATTATTTGTATTTATTTATTTAAGAAAAGATGAAAAATATAAAATCCACAGCTGTGACAGATCTAATATTTTTCAACATTCATTCCAGTCTTTCACAATGTACACAGCTTAATCTTTTAATCAGAAATAATTTCTTTGTGTCAACTAGAGGAAATGAACAGTGAAGTTAGTTGGTATTGATATAGTTTCATACTAGTACTGTAATTCTGATACTAGCTTTAGTTTTGAATATTGACAACTCTACTTACTGGAGTTTGAGGTCTGGACATCCATCCAAAGGCACAGGCAGTTAGGAGAGGGTACATTTGTGCTTGAGGATGCAGTGGTCAGAGAGTGGTTTATGATTTCACTGAAGAATGTTCCCCTAAAGACAGAGAGGTGTCAGCAGACATTCATCACAGTGTGGCCCTGCTGGACATGTCTGTTTGGAGTCCCGCCTGATCATCTGTCCCAGTTTGTCCGTCCCACTCTTTTCAGTCCAGGGCATAACAAGGGACTGGATGGAAAATTACTGTACTGTTACACCAACAGAAATTGGGTTATGGCATACTTTGTATTTTAACTGCATCTGACCAGTCTTAAGAGTTTCTTAATTAGGGCTACATAGTATATCAGTTGAATAAAACTTTGTGATCAAATGAAATAAAAAAAAAAAAAAGTCGTATCTTCAGCTTCACACACACTTAAACTATCAGCTTAAGTGTCAAAAATATATTCTTAAATTTCATATTGACATTGAAATAATTAAGACTATTATCTATTATTGGAAGTCATGTTATTTTTGCCTTATAGTTATTTCTCTACAAACCCCACTAATCCCCACAATGCTTCGTTAAATGATCGAATCATGTATTTTTTTGTCTCTGGGAATTGAAGTTTCAGATGTAGACAATTTGGCAAGGTTTTTTTAGTTGCCTGTATTTTGCTTTGTCACACATGACTTGGATAATGAACGAGGTATGGCACTAGAGAGCTTGCATGCTTCTGTCAAAATAAAGATTACATGAAGAAACAAAAAAGAATAAAAAAAATCTCACTTAAAATTGATTTAGAGTCTGTTTGATTCAGGTTATAAGTCTGTAACCACTACATAGACCATTTGTCAAAAAGATTTTTGTCAAAATTAACTTTGAAAAGGGTACACCTAGTGGGCACATTGTATTTATTATTCATTAGTTTTCTTCCACTTATTCCCTCTGGGGGCTGCAGATGGCTGGAGCCTATCCTCAGGGCGTACCCCTCTGAAGGCCTTATACTAATCATGCACTGACAGACAGCCATTCATTCTCACATTCATTCAAACATTCTGCTACATAGCAAATAGTCATTTGTATGTTGATAAGACAGATTTTATGGGTGCAAGTGCAAGTTTAATTTATGAGGACACAAACCTGTCCATTTAACCAGGTTTGGGACTGGCACAAGGAGTACACCTGCTTGTGACTCATTGTGGCTGGATAATTATTCATTCGCCATATAGGAGAACAGAGGCACCAATCTTTTTGAACAGTGGGAGGAAACCAGAGAGAATTCACAGTTATACAGGGAGGACTCGGAGACTGATTCAGATAATGTTTACCCAAACAAACAATTATTTCAATTGTTGTAAAAAGCTACATATTGTTTGTTCAAAATCAATTAAATGTAATAAAATTGTAATTGCTTGCTGTACATTATTTAATTGAGATTCATTGTCAATACTGAGGTGGGTGCAACCATCCAAATTCATTCCTGGGTTGTGACCGGTCACGTCATCGCCATGCCGACCACAGCACACACAACACTTCCTCCAAGGCGTCACAGTTGTCAGCACAAGGGCAAAAGTCAAGTACAGTGTGGTCATTGCCTTTAGAGGAGTGAGGCTGTGAAAACAAATCAATCACGTTCATGGACAGAGTCACAAAGCAGAGAATTTAATAAACCGTCCTCGACTTTTCATAAGCGGACCATCCCCAGTTGTGCATAGAAAATTAAACTAATCTAAATTAAAATCTTTCCTGTTATTGCGTTTGGTAATAGAGCAATTTTATTTCTCACTATGTAATTGTATTTTTTTTTCTGAGTTACAATGAACTGCACAAGCAAATCCATACACAGGTTTAAGATTCAATGGAAATTTGAATAGATGTACAGTACATTTACTTTATTATCTCTGTACGGATCTGTTTTAATTTGTCTCATCTAGATCTTAGGTTAATGGGATAAACTGGAGTACTCTGTCCAGTCCAGGAATCAAATCAGGCACATTCTTGTTTGAGGCAAAAGTGCTAACTACTTTGCCACTGTGCCACCATATCTAAATTGAAATCTTGCCTGTCACTGCATTTGGTAATAGAGCTATTTTATTTCTGACTACAGTTAATGTGAAATTTTATTTTACAATGAACTGATGTACACTGGCACAACCATAAACATGCACAGGACTAATAAAAATTAAATGTTTTAATCTTAACAAAGCAACATGTATGTGGAGTTCTCTCTGTGGCAGCCCTGCAACCAACTGACCATTGTTCAGCCTGAATCCCACCTAAAGCCCTCTGTGTGTGAAAATGAATCTAATTAAAATCTTTTGTTATTGCATTTGGTTATAAAGCTAATTTATTAAGTTTTCACTTAGAAATGACTCATCACATCACACAAAACTTTGCTCAAACAATGCTACAATACACTTCATAGGTCTTAATGCATTATGGACAGTGACATTTTTAGGAGGCCTGTAGGGAATTTTTGAAACTATAATTTATATGCCTTGTTACTTGGATTTTTTCTATTACCATAGAGGCACCACTAAGGCGCCTTAACTAAGGTTAAGGTAAACTTTATTGTCCCCACAGGGAAATTTGTTCTCTGCATTTCACCCATCCTTAGCCTATTCTGTTAGCGGGAGTGTGTGGTTGATGAACAGTGCCAGGGGATCCTTTTCTAGATCTTGAGCGAGGATCAGAAGAACTAAGCTGGACAAGTAGCCAATTTTTGCATGTTAGAGGTTGATGGAGAAAACTGGAGGAAAGAAATAGGGAGAACATGCAAACTCCACAGAGAGGTGCCCCAACTGGTTGTAGAACTGAACCTAGGATCTTGCTGGGAACTAGACTAATGCTTTGTGAACAAAATATACATGACCTCCATTTAATCCATGTTAATTTGGATGGTATAAGAGCAAAGGCACTGTTCGGATATTGTGACCCTGTTGTTATTGGTATATCGATTTAATTTACTCCCATCATTTTATTCTGAGCCTCTCAGTCATCTCTGAGCAATACACAGTGCTCCCTCTGTCAGACACAGACTGTGTAGGTGTTTCTGCTTTATGGATAGTGACATGCTATGTGGGTGGATTCACAATTCGGACTGTATCTTCTCCTCTGGGCTCTCTTTCAGTGGGGGCTGGGAAAGAAATTATATAGAAAAGCCCAGTCCACATTTTTCCTTACTCCCTCTGGGGCTGCCAATGTAGCTGAAACTTCCCTCGTTGCTGTTTGGTGGTTTGCAATTGGATGTGGAGCCAGACTTGCAGCGACTGTAAAGGGATAAAGTATAAAGTGACACTTGGGCATAGCAGTGCAGCAGCTGGGTGTAAATAATCCACTTTTCGACGTCAACGGTGGACGCTTTAGTGAGTGTAAATATGGTTGGGCTACAGGGCAAAAAAACACGGGCGTTGTGATAAAAATAAAGAGTATACAATGAAAATCTGTGTTTTTCTTAAAGAAAGCAACAGATACCCTATGTCTAGCAAAACAAATCTTGATGTCTTTCTCAATTTTAAGTTACAAACAGGGTTCAATGTGGCTGAGCAGTCATCAGTTCGACACATCAGTTGTAGGTTCATTAGGCTACTTGACTATGATTGCCCATATTCAAACCCATTTTGGAGATGCAAATAGAAAATGCATTTGATGGAAACACTCTTGAATAACCAGTTTTGAATCCCCAAATTGCCAAGACCCAAAGTGGTGGGAGGTCTATTGATAAAATTTTAAAAGCATCCAATTTGTTTGGACTGTTTCTACAAAGACAGAGAAGCACCTATTCACACTCCTTTAAGACGCCCTTGGTGTTTTATCCATTAGCACACTTAGACTAATGCTATGTGAATGTACATGGCACTTCATAAAAGCCTGGGACATATTGTGCCATGGATTAAACAGGCTTAGATAGACTCATTATAAATTTCCATAACACAATGTGAAAACTCAATGTCATTGCAAAATAATGTGGTGGCAACTAATAAAAGGAGATTAAAACTTGTTATTTAGGACATTGTTATGTTTTCATCAATCCATTATTTATGCCTCATCTAATCTTGGAGCTAATGTCCACTGTAACAAGCAATTTCTGCCATGTGAGTGGTTTCCAAAAGGGCCTAACCGGCGGCATATGTTTCTGCAAATTAAGAGCGTTTGAATTGGCGGTGCTCTCGGCTCATCTCGGCTCCCCAGATGGATAAAAATTTCCCCCAGGACGAGAACTTAAAGCCTGTCCCGACTCCTTCAAGGGCCCCTCTGTCTCTTACCGATATCACAGGCCTCGCGCACTGACCTTGAGAGGATATCGGCTTTCCCATTAGACACATACAATATTAGTTTCTATCCATCTTAGAAAGGAGAGGTACTGGACACTTCATCTTACAGAAAATTATGTTTAAAATTAATTAAGTAATGTGATATGAAGGGAAGATTTTCTCTAGTTGCAAGATTTTTTTTCTCCCAAAATATATTGTATACATAAATAAAAGTGAATGCATGGTCTTCTGCATTCTCTTAATAAAGGAGTA
>JAVQKG010019230.1:0-10391 GCA_036025885.1 Hypseleotris bucephala
ATGTTGTGAATTGGGCTATGTACTGTAAATAAGTACATGTTTAGTTTCTGTGTTTTTTTTCCCAAGACACAAATAAGTAATGATGAACATTTAGGGAAAAAAAAGAAAATTCCAAATAAAATAGCCTTGAAAATATATACTGTGTATGTGTATATATTATCCCATGCATTCTGACTTCTTCCAATGTACCTTTTTGGATTCTTTTTGCTGTTTGTCTTCACTGGACGAAGGGCTGCTCTTGCCTTGACCAGTGGGACAGTTGGTGGTGCTGGACCAGGCCGGACTGGGTGACTGGGAGGAGAGGTCACATGATACAAGTTTATAATACTTCTGATTGGTTCCTGTGGGCAGCGTCGCCTGGCTTTGTAGACAAGCATTCAGATCTGACGCCTCCAGAGAAGTCAGTCCGGCTGGCAGAGAATACATGTTACAGTTAGAGTCTTGGCCATGGGGGGACCACGAGGACTCCTGGACTGGATGGAGGTTCAGGAACACGGACCCATCTGCGGCTGTCTCCATGGTGGGGCTGCTGAGGTCCAGAGGTGTTGCAGGGTTGTTGCTCCGGTTGTAGATAGTGCAGAAGTTGACCAGGATACCTTCTGAGCTGTTACAGGAGGAATCACTGTTGGAGAAGACCTCAGGAGAGCATTTCTGTAGACTGTGAATACAACACGACACATTACGCTTCATTGTGTTGGTACTCTCCTCGCCATAAGTCATACTAGTATTGCTTGTGTGATAGCATTGGCATTTAGGCTGGTTTGACTGGTTAAAATGCCATTCTTTGTCAAAGATGGCTCCTTCATTGCCCCAGTCACTGTCCATGTCACTATTGAGATCTGATACGCCATCCCCGACAGGCCAGTTTGAGTTCCCGTGCAAGACAAATGAAGAATCCTCGTGATATCGGTGTAAATTATCTCCGTCACTATCTTCATCCTCCTCATCCTCATCCATGTCCGTACTGGGGAGGAAGGAGTTGTGTGACCGAACAGTGACTTTACCCTGAGAGGACATTCTCTTGGTCTGTGAGACATCCTCTGGAGATGATGTAGGCTCATATCGTCCACTGCTGTCACTGGTCTCCTCCTCCACCCGCTCCTCCGTCAGACTGCTGTAGCTGCTGGAGAAATGTTTCTGGACAGTGTTAAAGGCATGCTCTCTGGTCATGGAGTCGCTCTCGGGCAGGGATACAGCTCGAGTCAGCCCCACAGAGCACAGCCGGCCGGGCCTCTTGGACGAGCTGCATAAGGCCTGGACTGGGAGCTGCCATGAAGGGACCACAGGGAAGTGACACGCAATGAGAGTGTCACCCGAATGACTGGACGCCACTATCATAACTCCAGAGGTCTCCAGACAACAGACGTCATGATGAATTACTGTAGAAGAAAAGAAATGACAAAAATACAAATTAATGCATGCAACAGTGTATGATATGGCTGCAGTGTTGTCTGATACTCAGGTCTCATTATGTTCACAGATCAAAGGCTGCACACAGACTCAGTAGATGTCATTCCATTGTTTTATAGGGAGCTCAGTACTTTCAGTTCTTTTGCCAGCGGGACCCAATTACAGACTTATATTTACTTATTTTTCTGCATGTGCACGGACACAGTTAAAGGTGTCAAGTATAGCTCAACCATGTTAGGAGTGAGTGTATTATTAAGGCTAGACTGCATGTCAGACAGTGTTCTGGTCATTGAGTTTGTCCTGCTCTGTCTCCACTGTGGCCTGCAGCACAACTACTCTCCACAATTCAATTCAATCATTAACAGAGTCCTCCCTCAGAGCCCCAACCAACCACTACTGCTCACACTTACTCAGCGCCTCTGTAACTAGGGCAGCTGCACTGCAGAGATGCTCCCCCATCATTAACTACACCAGGCTTTATAGAGACTTTAGGTCTGAGGGGGTATAAACATGAAACAGCACTTCAGCATGCATTGTCCATTATGCAATTCAACTAAATTGTTTTGAGTGCACAGATATTGAAAATTCAAAATAAACAGTCAGTCTTGATTTGTGAGGCATTCTTGACAGATTTTATACTGAGTCTGTCGTTTATTCTTATATTTAACAATTGATTCGAAAATGGAAAAATCTAAGAGAATGCTTTTCTCATATTTCTTAGTATAGAATGGCATTTATGTATTAATTATACAGTGGCCTGACCAATTATCATAGCATAACATTACAAATCACACAAAGTCAGTTAGCTAAAATAAAAACTAGACTGGTTTAATATTAGCCCAAAGCACACATGACATGTAGAGACTATGCAGTGTATAGTCCTCATTAAATTGTATTTTATGTATTGGTACTAGATTGCATAATGTTATGCCCTGCATATGTCCTTAAATAAAGGCTATTTGTCAGTATTTTATATCCTAAAGATTGAGACTGATCCTAAAGCAAGTCTCACATTTCACTCAGCAGCACAAACTGTGTTCTGAGCACAGACATCAGATATATACATTTTCAAACAGAAAATAACATTTGTGAGTAAAAATAGAGCACATAAGGAGCATGTACAAAACCAAGACCTCTTTTAAACTAGTTAAGCTTGTCATTGACATTAACTCAATCAGTTTGTGCTTTATCAGGATTAATGCCAAATGTAATGCAATTCAGTCTTCTCTACAGAGCTCCCCACCTCCATTCATTTCACTTTATTTAACAGTTCAATTGTTCAGTACTGCTGTAAAGTAGGCCACTTGACTGACTGTTGTCTGGAGAAGACTTTAGGAGGACTCTTGTTTATAGGACTGGAAGATCAAGACCAATCTATGCCAATCAGCCCCGTCCAAGAGTGCATGTCTGCAGAGGAGTTTGTCATTGAGTTAACTATTTCACATGAAATGTCAGATCTAGTCACATCTCCTGTATATGACTCTGTGAGAGGGGAACAGAAAGTGCCCTAACCATGTACTAATGTCCTATTAATGCTGCTGCTGTAGTGACCAGCACTGTATAATATAGGGTCATTTGTAAGGCAAAAATGAGAGCAATACATTGCCCCCTAACAGGCAATGCATGATGTTTCTGAATTTGTTGGGTTTCATAACAAGCATGCAATATTGAAAAGGAATGATGGAGGACACCTAAAACATGTTTTTGAGCATGGGGCTCATTGAGAGCAAATTAAGTTAAATGTAGCTATGTGGGGTTGTAAACAGTCTAATTTCTATACATGCACTGATACATAATAATCGTAATTAAAGATCTATACACTTACTTCAGTAAACGTGGCTTTAGTGCAGTCTTTTCCGATGCCCATATTGGCTCCCCGGGTCACTTAGCTCCAAGAGTTTGCATGATTGAGAAATTATAAAAAATCAAAATAATTTGAAAATGTATGTTTATAAAATCGCGTGGCTTCTGAAGGAAGGATCCAGAGCACGGATGTAAATAAAAGCCTATTCTCACTGTACATGTAAATTCTGCTGTCTAAGCAAAAGCTTCTGTGCACTATTTATAACTGTAACATCTGGGTAACATGAGACTGGTCCGACATTGGCTCTGGACAAAACACAGCGGTCCACAACCACCACTTCAGCACCGCGCACAGGCTCCGGGGGAGGCGTGCGTCATGACGCACTCCACCAATGGACACTCACAAGCTGCAACTCGACCAATCTGATGGTCCTTTTTGGGGGCTTTTACTGGAATAAAGCCCATCTCATTAGAAATAGGATTAAAGACGAAAACATATCAAAATGAGTCCCAACAGTCATAGAGCTGCCATGTTAACCCTGATAATAAAACAATTTTTAAATTAGGCAGTTTCCCTCATTACTAGAAACTACGAATACAATGCTCCACGGCGACGCTAATTTCCATTTGTTTCTTATTGCTGCTCATTGCACGTCGTTTGAAACCTGGAAAAGCGTCCCCTCTAGTGGTAACTGCAAGGACTGAAGGAAGCAGCTCATAAATGGCAATGGAACACTTTTTTTCTTAAAAATACTTGATGAAATTTTTATGTTATTTTATAAATTGAAATCCATTTGCAGTTATCCATTAATTACATTTTATCTCAATCCCCAAATGTGAAACTTCCTTGGAGGAATATTTTAATTTTTTAAGACAAAACATAAGAAAACATAATTTGTACATTCACACGAACAAATGCCACCGTATTTACATTTTTTACATTATGTACATTATTACAAATAAATAAACAAAGAAAACCAAAGCACCTAAAACATTTTTTATGAAGATTTATGTTTTCTTATAAAACACACACTCAAAGCACACACAGGCTGAGTAAGGCTGATAGTGTTTATGATGGAGCCAGCTTTTACAACTCTGTTTGTTGTAATGTAGTGGCCGATTAGTTTTACAGCTTTGGGTCATAAACTAGTGTGGCTTCAAAAACACATATTGTAACCATTGTTTCTGGTCATTTCTTTGGCCCATAACAGAGTCTTGTTTTGTTGTTGTTTTTGTCAGGACCAAATGGAAATGTTGCTGTTGACATCCATTTTAAGGGGTTTTCCAAAAGGAACACTTATTTTTCCTGTGGAGATAAGAAGTCTTTATTACATGGTGTTAAACTATTGAACGGGGGTCATAAGAAGTTCACTCAATCATCATTCAATCTCATGGTAAAATTGTTAAAAAATAGCAAAATGTCTACATGCAAAAGAATATATCGGCAAATATGAAGTCATAGACATTAGAATTTAAAATATTAGAATATTTATATTAATTTTTTCTTTCATTTACAAGGCGGGAAGACATTTAGCTCCCTTTGCCTATGAATAATTGTGGTTGTGTGATTGGTATTTGGTGATGGCTGGAGGGGGCTTGGGCACACAATGGCAGCCACACTTCCGTTACCTCCGTGTGTGATTGTGGTGTAAATAAATAATGGACTGAAAAACGTGCACTTTTAGAAAATAGAAATTTAATCCATTATTATCATACGAGCACCGTCCTACCTGCAGAATTGTGTCCCACATTCTGAGTGGTCCCTGCAGCTCGTCCCAACAGCCTTCAAACTGTTCCAACGCCACAACAGTGAACGCTTTGTCCTCATGATCACCCCCGTCCACTCTTCAGATATGGGGAATGAATTCACCTGTCCATAAACAAAAAACGAAAAAACCACTACAGTCAAATTCATAAATTATTTAATTGGAAAAGATTCAAGGTGTAAAAGTGACCCTGTTCTATAGGGACTTAAGTTAAACTCGACTACTATTGGTCAAGGTTGTAACCCACAATGTCTGATATGATATTGCTATACAGGCTAGGGGAGGGCATACATTAAAATAAATATTATGACCTACTTTGCATTATAGAACAGGGTCAAGCATTTTTTTAAATTTTCAGACTTTTTGACATCTTTAAGGCTTACCTGGACGGCAGAGATCAAAACCAGGGCAATGGACAGAACGATAATCTGGTGCTGAAGAGATGCCATCATGAAATTGCTGAGTGCTGGTCACTAGTGTTAGGACCGCTGTGTCTTGTATTAAAGGCTATAAGTGTGGATTGGGTGGAGTTAGTCACAGACACTTATAAAATACTGATAAGAGTAATTTTTATAGACTTAGGTTCTGAAAACGGTTTGTACTTATCAGCTTATTAATACTGGCCAAAGGTTCAAATCTGTCTGTGAATAAAGTGCACTTGATCCCGGTAAATAAGGACGCTCCACGTTGTAAGATCTTGATGTGTCATACTATAAGCTGATTGTGATTTTATTGTATTTGTCCATTTGTCATCTATACAAACCATTGGGCAATTTTAGTTTAAAATGTTGAGATGACTAAATTAATACGTAAGAACATTTCAACATACAACCCTCAACAATTACAAACACAGCACTGAACACAGTATTTATTTAAAGAATGGCAACCTTACTCAAAAATACTGCACTAATTTGGATGAATTTTTCAGGGAAAGTCAGAAATTACACAAAGACCAATTGATTTTATATTGGGAGTGAGCCGTGGAAATGCGTTGGCAGAGGTCTGCTAGTTATTATCTGTAATTAATAGGACGAACAATGAAATATTCTCATTCACAGTTCAGTAATGTACAATATAAAAAGTCAGATGGTGCAAAGTTTCTGAGTATATGAAAAGGTTTATTGAAACTGTATGTAAATGTGACAATACACAAGGTTATATTTTTTGACCTATTTGATAACATGAAAAGGTATGTGCAGTAAGTAGTCTATAGAATCTGTAGTGTAGAGATACAATAACAATAACAGCTGTCAGTAACAAACACTAGGATAGTGGTCAAGTAGGATTCTTTAAAACAAAATTACAATTAATTGCTGAGAAAATCTGGTAAAAGTGCAATTATGCTTAATTAACTAAAAAAACTGTTCATTTTTTGGCAAGATAATCACTATTATCACTTGAGCTAGAGATTCATTTTTGAGCTCACAATTTAGCACAAGACAACTATGGAATAAAAAAAAACATTCACAGCAAATTGGACATCACCCAACACCCCTAAAAACCTTCCCTTTAACATGTCTGCTTCGGAGTTTAATTTAACAGCTAAAGTCTGGCAGTTACAGTGTGTGGCAACTGGCTGATCAAACTATAGCTCAAATGTAATAAAACATAATTGTTCTGTTTTTGTGTCTATAACAATGTAAAAGTCTTTCATATTGCCTTTATAATAGCAATTCATTAAAAACAAACATTTTACAAAATATAATAGAAAAGAATTTGGTTTGTAAAAAAATCCTGCAAGAACAAGCTCTTTCTCCAACACTGCAACCATTGCCACATAAGGAAAGTCATGCCTTAAATGTAATTATAAAATGAGAGCAGTACTTGGTATTAGTGGTAAAAGCAACACAGGGATATGTTGATTTTGAAAACTTGACATGCCTTCTTCTTGTTAGTATGTAGTGTTATGATGAGAGCAGGGGTTCTCTTTCTGCAGCAGTACTCTGGAAAAGACACAGAAAAAGATGACATAAAACCATTGCAAGTTGTAATTATATGCAATGCACTTAGTAAAAAAAGGGCTGTACAATATTAGAAGGGTAAGGGTAATTACTTTTACTTGAGTAACAGTAAATGTTGCCTCTATGAGTACTTTCAATGCACCACTTTTTACTTTTACTTGAGTAAATATTTTAAAGTAACAATGCTCTAACTTGATTATAATTTTTGGCTAATCTACCCACCTCTGTGCATGATATGAGAAAAACATTTGGTAATTGATAACCATGTTGAATATCGCAATGTCAAGTTCAGAAATTGCTCTTTCATTTACAAGTTCTTCAAAACAATCTTGAGACTAAACAAGGACTAAAACAAGACCAAAGCAAGACTAAATCAAGGAAATCATGACTAAAATTTGACTCAAAAATATATAATATTTGTTCAGCCACAACACATTCATTCAGAGCTCAAATTAAAGACCACATTGTTATGTGATATACAGTATTTGGACTTTTGCTAATATTGCATTTGCGGTTAACAATAATTTTGCGATATATATTGTGCAGCTGTTGTTAATAGTCATGTTTTTAGGGTTTTTGGAAGTCTTACCTCAGGGATCTTCTGCCGACACATAAGGAACATATAGAGCAGTCCCATCAGGATGCCCAGACCGATGAGCATAAAGGGGACATTCACCAAAACTGTCTGTTCAGTCATGATCGTCTTCAGCTTCAACACTGACACATCGTCAATCACAGCACTCTGAAACATAGTGGGAATGCATTAGGCTAGAAAAATATCAAATCACCAAATGAGGATTTTAAGGTATAGTCCATAAGTTTTCTAAAATTTGAAAATGTTCTTTAATGTAAAGTAGGTTATCTGTAGTCTGCAGAGTGGTAACCCACAGAGTCTGATCTGATGTTGCTGTAGAGGCCAGGGGAGGGACAAAGTAAAATAATAATTAGGACATTTTACCTACTTTACAACATAAATATATTTTTGTTAATTTTCTAACAATTTTCATTTTAGGAAAGTTACAGACTACACCTTTAAGCAAGTGTATTTACTAAGTATGTAGACTACAAACCTCATTGAGCCAGACCACAGGGAAGACCACTGTGCTTACATTTCCAGTTTGGCTGTATAAAGCAAAAACACAATTACTCACAATACTGGTATAATACTGAAAAAGGCAGAAATGCCCAAGATATAAAGTGTCACTGTGAGAATTTTGTAAAACGCAGTCATAAAATATTATTTTTCTGGGTCACATTGCTCAGAAATGAAAAGCAGGTTACATGTCTGGGGTGTTGTGCCAAAATGTCAAGTACATACATCATAACAAGGAAGCCATCAGTGTCCAAAAGTCAGTTCATAATGATGATGGTGGCAATTGATTTATAATTACAGCTCAGACATGACTTGCAAATAGACTTTATAGCTAATAGGACATGATGAGAAAATGTTTTGTAATTATGAATAGAAATGGAACTGACCTGAAACCTTTCACTTTCTGTACAAAGACATTGACTTGCGTACGCTTGGCTGCTTGTAGAACAATCCCTGTCAGCTGCAGGACAGAAATAAGAGATTACTAAAATCAACATAATCAGAGGTAATAAAAGTGTAAAATAACTGCACAATAACTGTGAAATAATTATCTAAAAAGGTTATTCATTTATGAATTTCATCCAGTTTATATTACTGCAATTCCCTCTACATTACAGAATCGCCATTTAACTGGTACAAATGTAGCAGCCTGTTAATGAACCTGCTCCTATCCTATAAGATCTACACTGGTTACCATTACCTACAGCAGTGGTTCCAAAACTGATGTTATGGAGATTTTTAGGGGGCGCTGCACTCATGACTTTTGGAATGGATAAATACAGAATGACTTCAAGATGCTTTCTTATTTGACAGCAATATGCTATACTGTATTTTTTGTATTGTGTGAAGCAGAAGCAGTTTGTTGTTTTTGGAAAACCTACTAGTACTAATATATACTTACATACATTTGAATTTTGAGTCATAATATAACAATTTCTTTGAGAATGTTGTAATAATTGGGTTTGTCTAGAGATACTTTATGTATATTTGAACTAAGATTTTTTATTAGCGCACATTTCAGTCTAAAACCTTACTTTATGACAGCGACCAAAGGTTTATCACTTATCATGAGGTGGCAGCTCGGGGGCCATGCACAAATGATTTTATTTTTAACCAAGGTTTACAAATGAAACTTATCACTGTCACTGTGACAGACTGCCACCATGTGGCCAATGAAACATACCGGATTGAGATCAATGGTAGTCTGGTGCCATTCCTTGTTGGGCTTCATACCAAAGACATCCTGAACAAACTTTGTATCAGCTTGATAAAAGTGAGGTGAGGACATTACAATGGGCGCTCCTGAACAAACAAATTCAGAGACTTGGTTAGAGATGACACAATAAAAAATGTATAACTTCACAATATATCATTGTACCTTGTTTACACACGCTGACATTAAGTACACCAGAGCCCAGGCAGTTTCCAGCTGGGATACAGAAACCAGCATTATCTGGGTTGATGGTCGTATTTGCAAAGACCTTGCTTGGAGGACTAAAACGATACCCAGGGATGCTTTTCACTGTCACATCCTCCTCATACACTGCATACAGAGACCTGGACAAAGGACAAGCAAAGATAATAAATCACTAAATCTACAAAAAACAAAAACAGGAAAGCTAATAAACATGAAACAAGACTGCATTAATTTCAATGTGGTAGTTATATTTGCTGTGCCATAATATGTAACATTATTGACAACCTACAAAAAGAGGCTACTTCTGATAAATAAAAACACACTATGTGTATTATAATTTTGTTATTAAGCATATACACATTATATCAAGAATTTTGCATCAATTTTCATTTTGTGTAAAAAACTGCACTTACTCTAATCTGCAATTCTGTTTTCTAATATTTTAAGTAAAGTTATGAGGAGTAAATAAATCCATGTTTTGTTTGGCAGTTATATTAATATATAACTAGAAAGCACTCGGAGAGTGCATACCAACGCCAGGACAGCTCATTTCCCCTATGCAATGTTTTGGCACTAACCGCTACTTTAATCTGTTATGTCTAAGGGTTTTTTCATTGTTCATGAGCAATTAAGAGGCCCCACCCCCAAACCATAACAAATATGGGAAAGGTTTATTTGACTTTTTGTGATTTGTCTGGATGTTTAAGAAGGATGCTGTTGCCAAGTTTTGTAAATTTCCCTAAATTAACATTTTTCATTCAGTTCACAGGTGGCACTATTGAGGTAAGTTGCATCATACATACTCAGATATGTTCAGGCGAAGGGAGTAAAAGCAGTGCTTCAAGTTTGAGTGTAATCGGGCAAAGTATGTACAAGTTAGAGGCTGTCAAATATACCTGACTTCCCAATTTCAATCCAAAATGGCCGACATCCTGTTTGTC
>JAVQKG010019418.1:0-11020 GCA_036025885.1 Hypseleotris bucephala
CCCCCCCCCCCCCCCCCCCCCCCCCCCCCCCCCCCCCCCCCCCCCCCCCCCCCCCCCCCCCCCCCCCCCCCCCCCCCCCCCCCCCCCCCCCCCCCCCCCCCCCCCCTTGATATGAAATATATATATAAATAATCTTACTGTTGCCTTGCAGCCATTTGCCGTCAGTGTTCTGACATCTGCTTATCTTTCAGACAGACACGTGAAAATAGGCTGCCTTAGATTTTTCTGTTTTTGGTGACTCATTTTATATAGCCTATTTTTTAGTCCTTATTTGTTAGGGCGAAGTAAATCAAATCAAAAGTATTACACAAATTGCCTTAATTCCATTAATAGGGATGGTTAGGAATAGTCTTTTTATTTAGTAACAATTTAGTTTAGACCTACTTGTAGCCTACTTGTTTAGTTTCTGAATTGTTGCAAAAGAATTAAACATAGTGCCAGTTTTGTTATTTAACACGGTAGAGCAAATGATTTCCTTGCTACTGTGCAGTGATTTGGCTGAAGTTTTTACTCCACATGCCCCTCTGGATCTAACTCTTTTTATATGAGCCTGGTGTTGCCAGAAGGTGTACATTGGCTTCAGACCCCACTGTGGCTGCATTATCTAAATACTTGCTAGTTAATGTTTCAGTTTTTAATAGTCTTAGTAGTTTTAATATGCTGCCTGTTTGCACACTGACTTACACACCAGCCTTTAGATGGCTGATCCACCGGAGTGACACAATGGGTTGTCTAATATGATGTGTACCTTTTGGCTCCCCCTGATGAGCTGATAGGTGAAGGATGCGCTGTGTTTGCCTGGTTTGCTCTTTTTGCATTATTGAAGCAGATGGGGCCTAATGATCCAGTGACTGCAGAGTAGGTAATGCTGTCGGATTATGGCACATTCCAAAGCAACTGAAGCAAAAATATTACGTGCTGCACTTTGCAATAACACCTAGAACTGAAAACATTATTTTTGGGGAATTGCATAACATTTAAATACCACTGATGTCTAAACAAATATCGAGCCTTGTCAGATGTTTTGTAAGATCTTAACAAAAACATTCCCCTTGAATGTTTCCATGGCAACTCTGTCACCTCTTGACAAGCGATCTTCAGTTATTTTTCACGAGGTATTCAATTACGATCAGTGCTGCAGTCAACAGTTCTTATTCTCTAAACTAGAACTGGTCTATAGTTACGCATGTAATTGTCAGTCTGGACAGAAAGCAATCAATGAAAAAAGCAACGCATATATTGCAGTTTTTTGTAATCTTTAATTGTAATTATAAGATGGTCAGCTTCTATGAATAAGTCTGAGATGAGTTTTTGATGAGTTTTTTTTTTTTTTTTGGATGGGACAAGGCCTTTCTGTGTAGAGTTGGTATGTTCTCCCCTTATAGTTTTCCCTGGATTGGCTTCGGTTTCAAACATCAACCTAAAACATACAATAGAAGTTCCCCATATGCAGATTGCCCATAACGGATTAAATAATGGGTCAATTGCAGAAAAAAATCTAATAAATTATAGTGTAACATGTACATATGTCAACAACTCAAGATGGTGAATAGTCTTTTGTTCTGTTCACAAAAATACGTATATAGCTCTGTTGTTGCTGTGCAGAATAATCTTGGTTTTTGTGCCAAGTGAACCAAAGGTGGACAAAATAACTTATGCAGGTCAGAAACTTGAATAAATAAAATTGATTTTCAAAAAGTCTGTAATCCAGATTATCAGGTTTTAAAGTTCCTGGGATTAGCACTATAATACCCACTAATGTATCTTTTAATGGACTCTCTCTTCTCTCTGTCACGCATTTTTATTATATGGAATCAGTGCTTTGCTTATGTTGCCTGTCACAACTAAGCAGTACACTTGTTTCATAATGGTTCATGGTAATAATACTTGGATAGAACAGTAATAATATCAATGTCCACCATATATAATCCTTGTTTAAAAGTGTAAAAAATATTATAATCAATGCTATCTTTGAGTCTGTAGTCATGAGGTCTGTTAGCAGTGAACAGTGAGGCAATCAACCACCACATTCAAAAGAAAGCATACAAAACAAACCATGCAACTTCTGTGCACAACAGACAACAACAAGCAAACTGGCAATGCATTAAATCATTATAGAACAACTATTTACACACATTACAAACACTATATACACCAACTAACAGAAAACTCTTAATAATCGTGTGTGGATTAAAGTCAGTACCATATGCTCATAACCAACAACCATGATCCTCACATTGACCTGTCCAAGATTTGACTTAGTGGCTTCTACATTAGAATTGCCTTAGACAGGATTAGCACTTTATAGCCTTTACCTTATGTGATCGTGAAAATCTAATTTGATGTCTTGTTACTATTTTGGACTGAAAATCTCATGACTAGTGTTCATGGCTTGGGATTTTAACTGAGGTTGCTATTCAATGGTTGGGCTGGGCATGATATTCGTATGCATGCCTTTATAGTTTATTTGTGAATATATGAGAAAGATAGAAAAAGAGGATGGGATGGAAAATAGACAAGAGAAAACCAGAAAAGAAGTGTGTGTTTGTTGAATTATTGATAGCCCTCATCCACAAGAGGTCTCTCAGCGTGCAAGCTGGGATACCAGGGGATACCATGAGTCACGCCTTAACTCTACCAAGGTCCAGACATAGACTCTCAACTCTTAAGTTCAACACTCACAGTCTATAGAAATCTGCACTCCCTTGGCTCACTATAAAAGCCCTCATATAAACTTTGTATTGATTGAAACAAATGTAATGCAGCACTTAGGAATCCTGTAAGAGAGGCATCTCCATTTCATACTCTGTATTTAACATATTTCTTGGAGAGGAGAGGCTTGATCTTTCACTATACACATAATGTATTTTAGAGCAAAGCTAGTGCTTTCAGAAGTTTGTGCTTTCTAAGTTTAACTGAACCAACCTCAAGGATCCATCTGCTTGAGTAAGACTTGAGTAAGACCGTAATCACATTAACCAACATATTTAACTATCACCCACTGATGAATGAGGTCAATAAACTTTACTGACAATCAGACAAGTTACAAAAGCAATGTTTTAACACTATACCTCACAAACTATTACTTTTACTAATAGTTTGCTGTTTAAGTTCCCATGCCTCAGATGTGTAGTGACAGGTTACCTTAATTACCTTTTGTTACTACTTGCAAATACAATAATTTTACTATGCTTGGTACATTATGAATATAAGTTGAATACATAAGAGAATCTATGTCTCTGTCTGTTTTGTGGTGGCAGCAGTTGCAGCCAACAGATTGCCCTTCTCTCAAAATCCCTTTTAAAAGCTTGGATTTAAAAGCAAGTCGAGGTGATGCTGCAGGGATAAGCTATGGTGAAAGTCTGGAACAGATGATGGTTAATGTACAAACATTTCTGCTTCCATTTTCTGGATGAGATTATAAGAGAGGAGCAAGGCATTTTGTGTGACTATATTTAAAAATATGCAAATGGTATATAGCTACTGTACAGTTTAAATAAAATTTATAATGTTTAACAGATTTGATAACATATTTTTTAAAGTGAAATGATATTTGAACTTGATGGCCTGAGCCATAATATCTAACTTGAATAGATAGGTCACTCTTACGAGGACAAGCTAAACTTAACAATCCAAACTCATTTATGTCATGCTCGGATGAGTCTCCACAGACCACAGTAAATTTTGCAAAAGTTTTGTTTGTAGCATAAGACACTTAACATTCATTGTTAAAAACAAAATTACTGGCAGGATGGACTTACCAAAAAGGCCCTTTCAGGTATTTTTGAAAAGACTATGATATAGGCATGTCCCCATTAGTTCTTAGGGCTTGGTCAGGAGGGGTGTGTGAGTGTGCACAGAGGACAGTTTACATATAGCCTTGTTAGAGTGGCAGCACATTTTTCATATGCTCATCTAGCCATAATGGAGAGAGCAAAGTGGCTCCAGAAATGGAAAGAGCTCCACTGCCTGCTTCAGCCTTTAAGCTGCTTTAGAGGATTGCTGAGTATTTTTCCTCTCACTCGCTCTCAAACAGACAACTGATATTGGCTGTGCACCAGAACAGCAGAGGGCAAAAGCCTTGAGCTGCACAGCTGCAGACACAGGGCAGAAAAGGGCCAAGCTGCTTTGTCTTGACTTTATAATCTACTCTCGGGAGACACGTGACAGTGAAGACTGCTGCTGAGGATCCTACTCCTACCTCACTCTGACATGTATACGATAAAAGTTGGCATATTATGTGCAAGTGTTCAAAAGAGCACAATAGCATTTGCAAATATTGCATCTATCATATATTTATTTTCTTTTAATCAACCTAAAAGAGCGGTTAGTTCTCCTGCTTGTCAGCAATATTGTTGCATAAATCAGGAGTCACCTCACAGTCTCCATGACATATAGCCTACAGTATCTCTGAGTATTTGTGCCTCTGTTTTAGTTTAAATAGCTACTGTTTTAAATGAAGGATTCTTTCAAGCTGTAAGTAAAACTTTGTTGTGAGTTGGTCATAGTGGTTGGTTTAATAGCACCGCCCTGTGGACAACATTCACTGTTGCAGTTTTATACATACAATGCGTACCTTTACCACAGAGCGGCGCTCTTCTGTCATTTTCCGGAAATTTCCGAATCCGAATATTTCCGAATGATGACGATGCTAACCCCGGAAGCTCCATTGACGCTGGCATCCCGATGTTAGCGATGTTTTATCCTATTGTTTCCCTCTGCTTTGCACACAGTTGGAGTTGAGTCTATATGGAACTGCAAAATGCAATAAACTTCTGATAATTTAACATTAATCAGCTGAACCAAGGTATGTTCTTCTTTTTTGTATAAAGCTAGCTACCAGCACGGGCTAAGCTAGCTACAGTCGGGATTTACCTTCCATTTCAATTGCATGTGATTTTTTTTCCGAGGCTAGCAGTATACCTCCACAATTTCTGTTTTAGCTAATTTAGCACCAGTCATGATCTTTAAGGTATCTCTGCTCACTGTGAAATAACTGGTGGGGACACTTATTGCACATTTTACCCTCAAATGTATCTTGTTCAAATTAATCAGTTTGAGACAAACAACCGTGTAAGGGTCGATCAATCACATTTAGATACACTGTAGCACCCCAGGTTTACGTTAGGAGTCAAAGCATAAATGCAACAGATTGGTTTTGTTGACAACTGAGTATAATGGGTTTATTGACAAACGCAGTGGGATTGTTTTTAGGAGTTGGTAGCGATATGCATAGTGTTTAAATCTCCTATGGCTCTTAGATCTGTCTATGATCCTACCCGGGATTGTCGTTTACAGGAAGTAGGCTAATTTGATCAAATTAGACCGCAAAGCAGTCACCACATTTCTTTTGAAAAGATTGCATGATGTGCGTGTTTCCTTGGTCAGAGTGCGGAATATCTTCACAACGCCCGATGGACGTATTCAAATAATGAGACAGGTTGGTTTATGTGAAGATGAAGGGTTATTTTGACAAAACGGCAATATCCTCTCTATTCTGTGTAATTCTGAAATAAAATTATGTTTACTAGTCTCGATTTTGTTGACATGTTTACTTGTATTTTGTGACATTGCATAGCAATCGTTTGTTGTTAATGTAATATATTGTAATGTAATATTGTTATTAATTTATTCATTTTTTGTCGGTTTTCAGGTGTAGTACCACATGCAGTTCTTTACCTGATCATAAATGCTGGTTGAGGAGGTGCACTCTACATCATGTTATTGTAAACAACAAACAAATTAGGTAGGTTCCACTGGCTTCCAATTTTCTTTTACTGTTATTGTTACTTGGAGAGCTCCATAGAAATAAATTAGACTTTTGTTCGTTGATTTTAATAGCCTGACCATAAACATGAGACTATGTCTGACAGTCTGACATTAGCAGTGACTCTGCAGCTGTTTGACCAGTAAGTAATCTGTGCTGGGTAGCGCTAATGAGAGGGCTGGTCATGATATAGGAGTTGGTTTCTGTGCCCTCTGATTAGGAAATGCTGTAAGAATAAAACAAAGGGTCAAATGGCTTACTTATTCACACACTATTTACGTATCTCAACAAATCAATACATGTTGAATTGACCAATGGTATTTCATGACCATGAAATAACAATCACTGGGATCACTCAGTGTTTTTTTCCTTCATTTCCATACATATTTAAGTTAAGTTAGGCTATATCTGTGCAATGTCTATATGTCAGTTTCCTGATCAGAAAACACACAACACTAGAGTTAGCTCTACTAACCAAACAATGAGTAGGAAATTAACCTGAAAGACTCACAACAATAAGAATGAACCAAGTTATTTTAATAAAGTTTGATGTAGGAAAATAACATTTTTAATTGCAAACTAATTAATACAATACAGTAATACTAATTAATACTTGGCAAACAATTTCCAGTATGATCTTTTAAAATCCCTTACATAGAACGTTGTATGCTTTTTGAGATCTCTACTGTCAGGATCTCTGGGTCTACAGGATTATTAATAGCATTTTTACTTCAGGATCAGTTTCCTAAACGGGCCGCAGCAGCCATTGATTTACTGTGAATCTGAGGAGGACACAGTCTCAAGTTGTTGCTGTGTTATTCAATGACCTTGAAATAAGAATACAAACTCTAGCTTTATTCATCTGTAATAACTTGGTCAAAAGATACTCAAAAGATACTACATTTATTATGTCAGTCATCCTGTAATCAGCCAAAAGCACAGAAGTGGTGATTCTAAGATTTCTATAGTGGGTAAAGGGTAAGGGTAAATAAATGGTTATCTATAATTGTGTGTCTCTGTCAATGTGACTGTCATTAATGGCCCATATGTACTGGGTGTCAGTCAATCTGAGAAACCGTATCAGCAGAATTAGTGTTTTTATCCCTACTTTATACATAAAATCTTTATATGTTTGCCCGTACCATAGCCATGTTTAGCCAGTCATTTCAGAAATATGTAGCCCTGGAAATAAGTTTTTATTTTTGTATACGGATAAATAAATAAAAAATTGATGTGTGGTTTTGTTTTGTGCAGAGCAGGATGCAGTCTTCCAACCACCGGCTGCGGGACATGGAGCAGCACCACCCACTGCTGTCAGCCACAGCAGATGTAGAGGCAGGAGGTCTGGGAGCTGGTGTTATTGTGGGCAGTTCCCACTCTGGCCACACGGGGGGCAATCGGACACTGTGGTTCATCCAGGATGGTTGTGGTATGGTGTGTGCCACCATGACTTGGTTCTTGGTCTTGTACGCTGAGTTTGTGGTGAACTTCGTGATGCTGCTACCTGCCAAAAACTTCTGGTACTCACTCTTCAATGGGGCTGCATTCAATTCCCTGGCTGTACTTGCATTGGCCTCGCATCTGCGGACGATGTTGACCGACCCAGTACGAAAATCAAAGAGAATAACTCAAAACAATCTGATCATTCTTGCATGGTGTTTCAGTTTAAATATGAATAATTGTAATGTTCTGTACTACTATTAGGGAGCAGTCCCAAAAGGCAATGCAACTAAGGAGTATATGGAGAGCCTGCAGTTAAAGCCTGGGGAGGTCATCTACAAGTGTCCAAAGTGCTGCAGCATTAAGCCTGAGCGCGCACACCACTGCAGGTCAGTCCAGATAGGATTTTTATGTGTGAATAATATTTACTTTGTCTTTATTACATCTATAGACTACTTGAGTATCTACTTGTTTCTCTACTTTTTAGTATTTGTAAAAGATGCATCAGAAAGATGGATCACCATTGTCCTTGGGTCAATAACTGTGTGGGAGAAAAGAATCAAAGATTCTTTGTACTTTTTACTGTAAGTAGATGTCAGAACATTTTGGAGACTGTTAGTTGCATATTTTGAGTATAGGTTGCGATTAAAAGTGGACAATGTTGGATTTGAGCAGTAGAAAAATGAAAACAATGTAGTTGGTTCTCTGTTTACCTATTCTGACCCCATTTGTGTTTCCATACAGATGTACATAGCACTGATTTCTGCCCACGCCCTGGGACTCAGCGGGATGCACTTTTTTACATGTATTAAATCCCAGTGGAATGGTTAGTTGTAATCTCTCTTTCAGCGTGTTCAAAAAACAAGTTACAGTTAATGTGGTGACAAAACTGCACTACTCTGTTTAGTCATGTAGCAGTCACTAGAATCTAAAGATTACATTTCTTTTTTTTTACTGATATATTACAAAAACAAAAAGATTACATGATGAAATGTAGCCTGTTAACTTCTATTAATTATCTTTTATCTGATTATAACTAAGCATTAAGCAATTACAAATCTCTCATGGCGTTTTTGGTATGTTTGTTTTTTTATTTGAATCTAGAATGCAGTCATTTCTCTCCTGGTGTATCCGTGCTGCTACTCATTTTTCTTTGTCTGGAGGCCATTCTCTTCCTCACATTCACCGCTGCAATGTTTGGTACACAGATCCACTCCATCTGCAATGATGAGACGGTCAGTCACAACATAACCTAATATACTGAATTTTGATGGTCTTGGTCTACAGTATATTTGGGCTCTAATCTCATATGCATATCTTGCAGGAAATTGAGCGTCTTAAAAATGAAAAGCCCACATGGGAACGACGGATGAGGTGGGATGGGATGAAATCTGTCTTTGGTGGTCCACCATCTCTGCTCTGGTGTAATCCATTCACTGGTTTACGTCTGCGTCGCTTGATACTGCTGACCTACAGTCGCCGCAGTGGATCTGAATTCTCTGTCTGAGGAAAAGACAAGCTTGTGGATTTAACCAGCACTGGGTCACCTGTCTCGTTGGCGTTTCTGGGGCCAGTGCTTGTTGTGGGTCGTGTCCTGTGAGTGGACTTTAGAGACAAGTTACTCCAGAGCATCATCATTCCCACTACAAAAAGCTCAACTTGTTACGGCCATCAGATGATACCCATATCCCATAAACAGTTGAAATTGCTCAAACTTGGAGCTTCATGGTTGTGCATTTTTTAAGCATGCAGTACATACTCAAGTGCATCTTATTTTAGTCACCGTCCAAGGTGTGCCCATCAACCCTTGCACACCTACAGTATACAAATTTCTCCACGAATCAAAGGTTTTTAATTAAGGGACCAGCCGCATATCTTTTTTAGTAGAGAGTAGGAAGGGGTAAAGCTCATATCTTTTGATTAGGTGATTTAAGTTGATGAACCTGCAATACTCTGAACAATTTGCGTGGGTTGTGAACAAAGGCATTGCCTCAAATGCATGTTTAATAATGTCTTGGTTTCAGCTGGACAATGACTTCTGCCAACACGCCTCTTTTTCTTTATCTTTTGTGTGTATTTTCTCCCTTTGAGGAAAAAAAAGTTATATGTGCCAGTCAAAATATATTTTTATCAGCTCTTCATGTGAATTACTTATAGCTGACTATGCGTACGTGATATCGTGGATGTCACACCTTCTGTGCTCTAGATTTTAAAAAGGTAATTGATCCACATGACATTGACATCCATCATTGTGCTACATTCATTCAGGTTGATAAACTGCTGCTAAGAATGAAAGGAATGTTATATCACAATGGTTTTCCTTGTGTTAATTGGTATTTGCGTCTGTATAACATTTAAACAAGACCCTTAAGTTCAGTCATGGTCAGTCTGACAGGATTTCACAGGCTTAGTTTAAATTGTGGAGGCCTTTCCTTTTTCTCCTGCCATACCTGTAGGAGGGGTTGTCCTTTTTTATTATTAATTTTCAGGCCTTTAAAGTTAACTGGACTTTTATTTACCTCCACCCAGGAGGTATTGTTTTCAGTAGTGTTGGCGTGTGTGTATATGTGTGCGTCTGTTAGCAATTTTAGGCAAAATCTACTGAACGGATTTGCATAAAATATCCAATGCTGCCCAGGAATGTCACAGGGAAGAAGTGATTAGAATTAGGGACTGATCTGGATCACGGTCTGGATCCGGGAATTTCTCAAAGAATAGCACCATCTCTCTGCAGCCCTATGGTGTGAGAGAGCCTCCTCCCCCACCCTTCATGTGAAATCTGACACCTGCTCCTCTGGCTGTGGTAAAGTCACAGGCTCTCCTGTTGTCAGTCTAATGCACAAAAATTATTCTAGAACCGTTTTATTATAGGAGTGCATATTGGGGGAAATTGCCACCATGTGAGGAAAAAAAAAATCAGCTGTTTAATGAGCCTGATGGCAGTTGTGCTGTATGAATGTTTTAACCAGTGTTCTGCTGCTGTGGTTATCATCTGTTTTGTTTTCACTAAATGCTCAAAGTCATTCTGTTGGTTTTTTGTAACACATGTTTTAGGGACATAGCACTAAATTGTCAAGTACAGACTACATACTTTTAATATCCCATTAGATTTTTCATCCTGGACTGCAAAAGCTCAAAAACATTTTCTTAACTTTAATTTGAAATTCATATCTAAAATCCTACTTTGCCAATGAAGCACCAAGTGAATGTACACAAAATGCATTGTAAATTGTGGATCAGATGTTGACCTTCATAACATACTCCAGGTTTTATTAATGCAATTACAATAAAACAAGACCATTTCTTATTGCAGGCTTGCCCCATTTATTGTACTTGTGTTGTATAATGATGGGGTATTCTTAATTCTACCAATAATGTAATCAACACCATGTCCAACTGTTTATAGACATAAATGTTGGATGACTCAGTAACAATGTTATGGCACGCTACACAAAGAATATGAAAGTTTTAAGTCCAGATTGCTTGGCTTTCTGTTTGTCATGCCAGACACTTGCAGAGTGTTCTCTCCTCTTTTTCTCCCGTGACACTGACAAAAAAGACAGTGACAGAAAGGTTGTATTATTGGTATTTGAAATAGTAAGCCTTTTTCAGCTTCATTAGGAACAGTTATTTCTTTCAGGAACTGATGTGCATCAACAAAAAAATTACATGTAATATACAGTGCCGTACACACAAATGTTATCTTTTCGTTTTTTAATAATGATCGGCAATGTCATACATTTATGTCTTTTATATAATAAATAAAAGTGTAAATAAATTGTAAAAAAAAAATAAATAAATAAATAAAAATAG
>JAVQKG010019559.1:0-14338 GCA_036025885.1 Hypseleotris bucephala
TGCTAACTAGCATTGCGATCACTCTTAGCTCTCATAAAAAATATACTTACAGATATATATAATAGACAAACATATTGTTTGATTTATTAGAGAGAAATACAGCCAGTCGCTATAATATACTGTATAAATGAGAAGATTGAAAGTGTTTTTGATGGTCAATCACCAAGAATACAACTACTCTGCCACTGCACTGTTAACGTTTTTCACTGCCAAAATGGGTGACCGAGGGCTCTGGGTCACGTGGGTGCTGGAACTCAATAGCAGCTTTAAGTCATTTTCTAATTGCCCTTCTTACAATACCAATATTGCTGTAGGATGGGTCAAATGCACAGGACAGATTTCCTTACAGGGTCAAATTAAGTATACCTTAAAGCCATTTGCCATATGTCAAGTACAATTTACAAACTTCAAATCAAACTTTCTATTGTCTGTTATTTGTTCCACACCAACAACCCACCATTCTTCACCATAGAAAATCTTCAATCAATACCATTATTATTCCTGCATATGCTTATTTCTTTTCTTTCTTCCTTTCAAAGAATCTATTAAATGTTGTTTCCTCATCGCGGTAAGTGCTTTGAGCTCGTGTACACTCTCTCTTCATAAGCCTATATTTATTTATCAGTACAAACAGAGAAACCTTATGGGAAATGACTCCTATTAGCCCTGCGATTGTCTAACCCTTTGAAATGTGCCTCTGATCATGTCCCCTTGCATTTGATCCACTCCCAGCATGCATTGCTTTCCAAATGAACCCATTGTTTGCCATTTTTAAAACCAAAAAACGCTCAAGGCAAGTGTAGCACAATTTCTTTCTCTTTGAATATTGTAGAGGTCAGTGGCCACAAAGCAGACTGGACCAATCTTAGCAAGCATCTTTCAACTAATGATCTAGTTTCCTTTGCTTTTAATTAGCTGCATTTAAAAAGCAAGAAGCGATGATGAAGTAAGCCAGATTGTACCAAGTGGGAGTTGGAACGGGGGGTGCGTGCCAAAATTCAAACTGTTTTATAGCTCACCTTGTTTCAAAAGTGTCTCCGCAGAGGAAAGCAAGGGGTTGTCCAATATGGCCGAAAGCTAGAATAAACCAGCCACAATGGGGATGGCTAGTGACTACGTCATCATAGCACTTCCGTGTCCAAACTAAAAGGCGGAATGTAAGAGTATAATGATAAAGTGCTTTGTCCCGTGTTATAATAACAGAAATTATGTTAATAAAACAATATGTTACTAATTGCTTGACGTTACTACCGCTTTCCCCTGAACCAAAACGACTTTTAACGGCTCTCGACAAACTTACATCGCCGCGAGATTACAAAGGGGAGACACGGAGTGCAGCAGCAGCAGCGGGGTGACTGTGTGTGCCTGCTCCGAAACGCTCCGAGGTGTAGAGAGGGTAAAAGGCGTTTTCGAGCTTATCTCGTGGCGATAGAGAGGACAGAGGCAGACTACAGCTGATGACACGAGTCAGCTTTTAATAATAACACCATGAGACGCACTGTAGACTGATTCTGTGTAAAGCGTGAACCCTTATGTTCGCTAGCTACTCACTCACTTCAACCTTGTAATTTTATTTTTCATTGAAGCCTGTACCTTCCCTTTTAGACCTTCACCTGCCAGCACGCTAACATTTACAACTTTGTTTGAGTTGTAGGAGTTCAGACGAGCCCTTTTCACCGTCGTTGGGAAGTCGGCAAAAAAAATTAGAATATACAGTAAGCGCAGCAGGTTGGACACGGAAGTGATGTCGCGACGTCACACTAGCCATCCCCATTCTAAAACATTCTAGTAAGTGGCAACTGACAACATATCAGCGACATGCAGGTAATGTCAAGGCATGGTTAGAAAACATACGCAAAGGTATTTTTGATATAGCGTTCAACATAGCATTTTTATTAGCATTGAGCTAAGAGCTGAATAAAAATGGTTTCTTCATTATCATGATTATACAAAGTTAGAAAAGAAAGAAAGTTTTACCATTAGTATGGGTGGATATTGGGTACTGGTTGATCCACAAAGTTTAGATATGGGGATAGGAATCGGGACTATAATAGCTGTATCGGTGCAATCTAACCACACTGAAAAGTAAACTCAATGAATACTGTTTTTTATTTGAATTATATTGAGTCACAAGAATTAAAAAGACAAAGTCACACTTTATTTGACATTATCCCTTAAATACATTGTATCTACCTCATGAATGTAATACACTGTGTAACAAACTGTAATTAACATGTAACTACATTGTACATTCTATGGTTAAGGTTAGGGTTAGTCAAAATGTAGTTACATGTTATTATATTTTGTTACACAGTGTATTACATTGATGTAGATACAATGTAGTTAAGGGATAATGCAAAATACAGTGTTACCAAAAACAATTTTCAGAGGTAGCATTCCCGTACACCCTGCTTATACAGCCTAGTCCACCCCAGATAGAGAAAATATTCTGCCACTTTGTTTTTCCTGAGCATTGCTGTGTGTGTTCTTCCTGGACTGTAAAGTGTCAGTCATAAATCTCAGAGCGGACAGGTGAGCGTTGTTGAGGTCAGCAATTTAGCGCGACACGTCTTTTTTTCCCCTCGCCATCTCAACGCGGGTCAACCATCAAGCGCTATTGATCACCATAACCAAAAAGAATGTGGCGCGAATCATGGCTGTCAAACAAATCTAGGTTGACATACACAAGCACTAAGAAACCGAATTGATTTGTCAGACAGCAATCAATCACACCGCTAAAGAGACGCCGTTAAAGGATTTTATATATAGCTTATATAGGACAGGTAGGTGATTTGTGGCTTTTTTTTATCGATTTAAGTGAAGACTAGGAGCGGGAGAAAATATCGAAATAACAATATATCATGATATATTTTTTGTGATACTGAATCGATATACACACATACATTTCACTTTATTTTACATCTGTTCTCAGTGAATTAAGACTGGGCCTATCTGTTCACAACAAATATCAATAAATCAAGTAGGGCCTATTGATTACATTTTGAGAGAGTACAGGCCTACTGATCATTATTATTATTATTATTATTATTTTTTTAACCCTGTACCTACTGTTACTAACATGAGCTACTGTGGAACACTGTTGCGTGCTTCAAACTCATGCTCAATTGAGAGCTGTCAATCTTAATTAAGAGTGCCGCTGTCGGGGCTGAAATGCATGGTGCTGGATACAAGCGCTACAGAGAGAGCAGAAAGACGTCAAAATACGGGATATACAGCAGATTCCTCTTTGGGACATATTTAGGATTTAGGACCGTGACTTGATGAAGACAGAAGTGTGGATACATTCCCGTTGCGCAGTAAGTTCTGTCAAAATGCTTCCTCTTTAGTTTCTGTTTTAATTTACTCCGAGGACAGAGATAGAAGCGTAGCTTCATGTGTGTTTGGGTAGGTTAAAAAAAACCTGTGCGTCTCTTTTCTGACCTACAGTATGTGCTGTAGACAGAGCAGGATATGAAGATTGTGTTCGTGTGCGCTGTCTATGCGCCTCAGAGCGGAGATGTGAATGTGGCTGTCTGTGCGTCAGTGGGAGGAGGGAAAAAGGAGGGCATAACTATAGTTCTGATAAATATATATATATCCGAGTCCTGATCGGGAGGAACGATTCCGATTGAGTCTGAAACCACGTGATCGGGCCCGATTTCCGATCACATGATCGGATCGATGGTAAAAAAGCTTTAAAAAGTCAAAGTTAAAGATGTAGAAGTTTTAGTAAAACTAGGAAGTGTACTAAAACCAGTGTTTTTCAGCTTTTTTTAAGCTGAGGCACAGCATTTGGTCTAAGCACACCAGCCACCTAAAATATTACCAAAAGGCACAGTGCTGTATATTGTAATGACAATACACATCATTAACTTGTCTACTAAAGAGAACACTGTACACTTAATGCCTGTCACTATAATAGTTGTAGATACTCAATGGTAAATTACATTAAAATAGTATTTGGGGAAACAATTAAATGGAATTTGATAATTTCTCAAGGCACATTAGTGTTCCCCGGCACACTGGTTGAAAATCAGGGACTTAAACAGTTGAAAGAAGAGATTTCATCAGCCTGATTGTCTGTTTAAACCACAAGCATTCTTTAAGATTTGACCAAAATGACAGTCCAAACTGACAGATTTATGTGCAAAATCATCTCAAGTCTTTATCTCAGCATATGGATGTTATATGAAAACAAAATCAAGAATGCAGACAGCGCTGCCTTGGGTACAGTCTGCATTTCATCTGGTTGCACATGTATGTTTGAAGAGCTAGGTTTTTGAAAAAGTTTTTGCAGTGCCCCTTAAGACCATTTTGTTCTGAAATTTGTTTTGGAGATGACACAGCCCTGGCACCTGCTGACTTCCAATCACCGCTGTTTCTAGAAGTACAATAAAAAAAGGAATTCAAATTTTATGTTTAAAGAGTTGGATATTTTGTATAATGCTCAAACAGTATGGACATTATTTCTGAACAAAACGTAGAATTGCAGTAGGGCTGGAACAACTAATCTGATTCGTGATTAATCAGTTATTGAAATAATCATCTAATTTAATCAAATAAGCATATTTCATTTGCTGAGAGGAAAGATTTTACAACCAATAATTAAGCCAAAATTGTACAAAAAATATCAATTTTCCATTTAAGGAAAAGAAAACTTTGTTTGCAAATATGCTTTAATCAGAAGTCCTCAGTGAAAATGTTTTAGCTTCACCTGTTTCTCTATGCACTTTTTCGTTATCCGATTATTAATTGATTAATTGAAGAAATAGCTAATACATTCTAAACATAATTATTAATTAGTAACAGTCCTAAGCCTGTATGACATAGTAGTTCTTACCAGGATTTTAAATACATTTGTAAGTGTGAATGGTGGATGTAAAAACATTAACAACAAGTCTGTAGTCTTACCTTTTCCTTGTCTCTCATGGATCCCTTCCCTAAAATGGACATCTTTGTGAGGGTGTCCTCCTGTAGTCTCTTTAACGAGTTCCCGCGTGGCCCCAGCAGTTTGCCCACAAAGTTAAACTGTAAAAGAGAAGAAGAAGAAGGATCAATCAGACTGTGTGTGTGTCTGTGTGTGCTTGTATGTTTGTGTGTGTGTAAGATGGAGAAGGCAAATGTCTCATATTATTCACATACAGCTCTTCTAGGGCCTTTCTCGGCAAATAGGAATAGTATGGGGCCTCCTCTGACATGACTTTTTACCTTTATTTAATGTCCTGTTTTAGTATCATATTTGATGTTAATTTGACCTTTGGTTGATTGATAAACTGATTAGTTGATGGTATATTCAGTTTCATGTTGAAAGGGAATACATTAGTAAATCTATAGGGATGCACCGATACCGATACTGGATCAAATATAGTGTTGATCCAGGCAGAAGCTGGATTGATGGCTCGGTAGATGGAGCCAATATCATTTATAAGCTTTAGCCTAGTTATATTCTGATCAATAATGTGGAAAATTACATTCGATTACATTATAACTCACAAATGACCAAAGTTTTGAGGGTCATCTGATCTTAGTTATTAGATTTATTCTTTCTGATTATATAAACTTAGGAAAGAAACGTCTATGTCTTTGCATAAGGATCGGTGGATATCAGTTAAGGTCACAAAGCTCAGATATCAATATCAAAAATGAAAAAGCCGGATTGATGCAAGCTCCATAAATTTGTATGCACATTTGTTAGGCTAGCACTACAAGCAGATGTGACTCAGCAAAAGCCAGGTGTTTCTTGCAGTCGTGCCTCTATTTAGTTAAAAAGTTTATAAATCAGGTTGCAAACTTTAATTTATTAACATGTTTACAAAGACAATGAAAACAGCCGCAAACTACCCTCAGCCTTTCATGTACAAAATACTGTACTGTTTTGCAAACGTAGGTAACACTTTATTTTATCCCTTAACTACATTGTATCTGCCTCATTAAGTACAATGTAATACACTGTGTGACAAACTGTAATAACATGTAACTACATTGTAACAAACCTAAACCCTAACCTTAGCCAATACATGTGTACAATATTACATGTTATTACTGTTTGTTACACAGTGTATTACATTGTACTTAATGAGGTAAATACAATGTAGTTAAGGGATAATGTCAAATAAAATGTGACCTAAAATTGACATAGACAAGGTTAGTAAATCTGGTTCAACAAAAAAACGAAATTTTAATACTATTAATACTATTTTTTTCAAATACAATGCATGGTAGTAGTTCCCAGGCTAGTTAATCGGGCTATTTTATCTCTACAATTCTCTAGCATTAAAAAATACTAACTACATCTCTGCGGGGATAAACAGGTATTTAAAAGCTTTTTAATTACATATTCAATGAACATCCAATCTAATGTTTATAATAATATTTAATGCTATTTAGATTCCCCTTTTTCATTATAATCTGTATATTGGTGAATCCATTCGCTCCACTCTAGACACAGATCGCAAACAACTTCAAAATATTCAACATTCTTGCATAAAAAACTGAATTCTCATTAGATGAATCATTAATGCAAGTATTTTGGGTCATGTCCCACAGCCTGCAGCATCTGTGTGTAGCTAAAATTCACTCCCTGATATTAGCTAAAAGCACAGAGCGTTTCAGAATGTTTGGACATTAATAATCATGATGGTCTTGTTTGAGTGAGGGCTAAATCTTTTGGCGTAAAAACCGTCCATCAAAAGCTTCCCGGCTCACATGACTTTGCAAGGTCACAGTTTTCTGCCATAAAACCTACACGCTAAGTATTATGGGAGAAAGATTTTGGACAACTAAAGTCAGCCCTATAGAAAATGTATAAAGTGATAGTATGTGATTAGGACTTTAAGTGCAGAGGTCCAGAGATTTGATTTCTAAAGTGGCCCCAACAACACTAGCCAAATCTAGGCCACTTCTAAGTCTAATAACTACAATAATGGGGTGGCATAATAAAAAGAACAGTTGTGTATGATTTAAAGAAATTGTACAAGCAGAAATTTCCAATCTTTCTCTTTCAACATAGACAACACAGTCAATAACAAAATATTCTTTTTGTTAAAATATTGACTTTCACAAAACACCAATTTTACTCAACAACATTTACTCTTTTTGTGCAAATTTGTTGTCATATATTTAATATAACTGACAAAATTAAATTTTTAAAAAGATTATCCGTTTTTATGTTTGTAGGTCCAGGTGTTTTATTGAGGGACCTATGATTTATCCATATTAATCTATATTAATGGAGAAAAATAACAATAACTTCTGAATGCTTCAACCTACATTCATCAATGAGGGCTTTATTGAAAATGTACACCTCAAGGAATATGTATTTACACATATTGTCACTCTATTATTTATAAAAACTCTTATTTCATAACTGTAAACACAAGAAATGTGCATTTTGACGTTCATTTGTCTGTGGCACTCATTGGCTATATGGGGTTCAAGTCCCGCCCCAAACTCCACCTAATTGGCAGAACTAGGTGTCAAGATAAATTAAGCCTGAAATTATTAATAAAAATGAAGAAATTTTCAAAGCTTATTTCAACTTGGGACAACTTTTTTTTGCTGTTTTTTGCGCTCTGGAGGACCTAACATGTTTTGTGGACCTAATTATTTTTACTGGATTTTATTCCGTGGACATGTACAGACAGAATGATACCAAACTTGTGGGAAATAGTTTATGTTTGGTATGCGTAGAGCCCTCAAAGGTAAGAGTTATTGTGTTTTTGTAAAAAAGGGCATTAGTGTCAATGCTGTGGTTGTTGCGTGTCAAAATGTTTTTTATAATTGAAAAGACGAGGCCGAGAGCTTTTGGTTGATGTGTTTATTGTCGGGGGTAATGACGGAGGCGCCCGCACACACACATGGCTGTGTTGTTGTGGTTAACTAGTTACGTACCGGGACTGGGACACTGCTGCGTAACAGGTCAATACTGTACTTGATATTTGCTCAGAATGCATTCCTGGTGTTTTTTTTCCTTTTCTGTAAATCACCAGGTAACAAATTCTAATAGGCATGAAAGTTAGTAAATATTAGGTATGCTGGATCGGTAAGTGGCCGATACACCAATATCATGTATTATACTTAAGCATAATTAAATAATGTGGCAAATGACATTACATTACACTGTAACTCACAGATTACAAAAGTTAAAAATTTTGAGAGTCATCTGATCTTTCATCTCTTTCATCATCTTTCATATCTGATGTTTGGGTTTATTATTTTACATAATAGAGTGTTATCATTGGTGAATATCGGGTATCGCTCACACCACAAAACCCAGATATTAGATCAGTATTGGTAAAAATCCAGATCAGTGCATATCTAGCAAATACGTCTGCTGCTAACATCACTATCTCTTATGATACATTCCCACTAGAAATGTTTATTTTTGTAAAAATCTCCAAATCTTTAAATACTTGCAAAATCTCATAACCGGATTTGTCATAGGGGCTCAAGCACTCTGTATCTCCCTATACCCAGAGATGGTCAGTGTGATAAAAACCTGCCCAGTGCTTACCCCCTCCCTCACCCTTCCCCTATCATTCAAAGCATTCTCTTTTACCCATGACTTATGCAGCTATCTCCCTTAACCGGTCATCCATTCCAGTCGCACAAAATCAACCCGTTTGTTCTACACCTCACCTATATCACTCCTGCCTTTTGTTTGGAAAGCCAGTACTTATTATTGGAGTCCGCCTGCCAATTCCTGAATAAGGGATTTGTAGCCGGGAGCTTTGGTGGTTCTCGCTAATGCAGTAAAATGTCTGTTAGTTTTTTTCCTATCTCGGGCCAGGCCAATTCTAACCTCTTTTTTCTTCTCTCTGTTGCCGCTATAATTACAACCACTGCTTATATTGGATCATGGGGCAATCTGTTCAACCTTAGCCTCTCAGTAAATACCGCGCCCCCACTGTGCCGAAACTAGCCGTGTTCTGGCGAATGGGACTAAGTGGCCGCCTGCAATGTAACGACCTTGCATTGATTTATATGGAAGACATGTTCACCTTTGCATAAAGCAGAACACAGCAAATTCACCAAACACAAATTCGAGGAAAAGGTGGGTAATTGGCTTCAGACTAGCTAGTTTTGCTGTTATGCAAGATTGGTACAGTGAATCAGGACTGCGCAATTAGTCGGATATTTGTTTCAATAATTGCTTAGAAATTAGAAAAATGAAACTAGAAAGAATGTGGAGACTGCAGACCTCTACCAAGGCAGATGATTTGAAAAAATCCTGGATCAAATCACTCCCAAAATGTAGGGGTTCAAAGGCCAAACACATTTGAATTTTGAATTTCCTGTTTACAAAATAAGACCGCACCACAACGCTAACTAATGTGCAAACTAGTTTCACAAGCCTGGTCACAATGTACTTCTTTTTTTTCTGAGATTAAGGGCTAGCTATCAGTTTAGAAATTGTAAAAATATTAACCTAATTTTAGAAATCCGAGTAGTTAATTTTTAAAACAGGAAATTAGAATGTGCTACCGAAAACATTACGTCCTTGGCGGAGATAATAATCAACAAAAACAATGAATTATGCTTACACTAATTTTGAATTGTGTACATTTTAAATACAGTTACTGGCTTGAGCTTGAGATTTGTAGATTCAGGAATTTAAAAAAATAAATATCTTCACCCAATAAATAATCAACCAAAATAATCATGATCATGATAATTTTTTCAATAATCAAGCAGCCCTTTAGTGAATGCATTGTTTTCTGGGCTGACACCTACAATAGAAAAATATAAAGGCAATAATGCAAATACCGATGCGCTTTCAAAGGCATTGCAAAAGGGTTCAAATCAGAAAGGGCACTCACTGTTCCATCACCGCTGAGTCACCAAAAAGCTCCTGCAATTTAACAATACCATAATACCATCAAGGCACTCAGAAAATACAGATTGTAGAAAAAGGTTGATAAATAAATGCAACCCTATTCAATTTGTAAGCTAAAAAACATATATGTTATTCATTCATCTTCTATTGTTTTTCCCATAAGAGGTCACGGATGTTTAGAGCCTATCCCAGTAAATATGGGCGGAGTACAACCTGGACAATTAAATGTTAGTCGCAGGGCTGACACTGAGACATACAGACAGACAAATTCACAATGGACAATGTAGAGTCAATTCTCTTAACACGTGCATGTCTTTGAGTTGTGGTGGGAGGAAGCCGAAGTCCCAAGAGAGACTAACTTCTGCCTTCTCTTCTATACGGCCAAGTTAGTCTGGAACTGCGCCCATAGATGGCTACTTCCTGGTACCGGACCAAACACAGCCACAGGCCTTATGTGATGACTGCGCCCAAAAAGCCTTAGTCAAAACAAACAAGATGGCCGCCACAACGGAGTATTGATTGCTACTGCGCTCTCCTCTGTTTTAAAAGACATAGATAAGTTGTTAAAACTGCAGCAACTGACAGGCCTAAAAACATTTATTTTTAACAAAGACGTTGCTATGCTTGTTTACGCCAGCGTTTTGCGCCTGTTAGTCCCGCCTCTGAAACGGCCGCAATGGGAACAGTTCCAGACTAACTTCGCCGTATAGAAGAGAAGGCAAAAGTTAGTCTGACTGGCCAGGCTAGACAGAACCCACAGTAACACGGGGAAGGCATGCAGACTTCCCCCAGATCTCCTTGCTGGGAGGTGAGAGCACTTACCACTTTGCCACTGTGCGCCCTGTATATTTTATTATTGTACTTTTCTTTTAGATTTTTTATTATTCCACACAATAAATCTATCCCCATTGGATTTCTTCAAAAACTCTGCAAGGCAATCATTATTATATTCTAAATGAAAGAAATATGAACAGTGTAATTGCAATGGGAACTTTTCCTTTGACTGACAAAACCCCACAAGGCAGTAATTATTTGTTTTTAAGAAAGTGCTTTTAAATGTACCATTAGGGGTGGTTTTCTTTGAATAGTGTGATGATGGCTTGGCTTTGAACTTTTGAAGTAACCTATGAATAGATGGATAATTGGATGAACAAATGAACAATTCAATAACTAAATGCAATGTTAGACTTTGGTTGAGATCTAGATAGCAATATTCTCAGCTACTGTATACTACATCATACACACGTGCAAATTTAATGAGTGAAAGTAAAATACAAGTCTTTAGACCCTTTTCAAAGTACGTAAACAGAAAGTTCTAAATTATGAAAAGGGAGGCAACTGGAGGCAAGACCATAATCAATTTCAATGGAAAAATTAGCATTAGCCTCAAAATATTGCAAATTAAGATGGTTTTGACAAATGACAACCACTCTGCTACATGTAAGTAATGTCAGAGCCTGGTTAGGAAACATTAGTGAAAGTAGTGAAAGTTTATTTTATGTACACATTAGTATTCACTTAGAATCTTGTCTAGTGGCAAGTCTTACTGGACAAGTACTTACAGCAATGTTGACGACCACAGTAGTTTTTTAAATATATGCTCAAAATAATTTTCTCTCTCTCACCACAAAGCCTACATTTGGTAAAGTGATCAATTTTGCTGTTGTTTCCTCCATTTTAAAGGGTCATATGCTTACTGTATACTGATTCGTCAAACTTCAAAGGGTCTATTCTAAGATTTAAAAAAAAAAGCTACAGTTGGCAACGGTCACTCTGTGGGGGAAAGCGTAGGCTACTATTCATTATGATGGAGAAGAGCTTCTGAATTGTCTTTTACCTATGAACTACCAAACTTATTGATACTGTAAATAGTTGACATAAGACCTGTACCTAAATAGGCCAACAAAGTGGTCCAACAATCCACATTCGTACATCAAATACACAGATTAGCAACCGTTAGCTACATATCACATGCTAATCTTCTTTTCCCCCATACTAGAGACCACGCCCCCAAACCCGACATTTTGCCGACTGTATCTATTTACAGATGAGTACTAAAAGCGGTCAGTGTTACCGTGGCAACCAGAGAGCGTACGGAAAGGTTAGCCAAAATGTGCTATGTTCAACCATTGTCCGCCCATCCATCATCTCCACCTGGATAGAGCCTTGATCAGCCAGCTAAAGCGTGTCGATTTGTGGCTAGCGTATCAAACGGTCAACACTTGTTCCATCTAAAGGCTTGTATGTAAGAGAAAAAAGAACATTGTTGATTTTCAAAGGAGTTGTGTCAAATTATATGCAATGAATTCTGTTACAAAAATTGTGACAACCAGTGTCCAGAGGTGGGGAATACAAAGCATTACACAGATTTTTGCAGGGACCAACAAAATAGAAAAACAATATTGTGGCAGATGTATCTACTAATTTGGAAAGTAATTAGTACGTAGTGTTGTTTGGAGTTAAAATTTGAAACATGCATGCTAAATTAGCCTTGACTTGGTGACAGCCGTTTTCACTTTTGTAGTCACATTCAGATAATTTGGACCAAAACTGAAATGGGTGAATTGGTTACAAAACAGGTAAAAAGGGCAGAATTATAGCAATTTTTTGAATTTAGGTAAGATATTTTTGTTTTTATTCTGTCACAAGAAGGAAAATAAAAATAAAACCTAAGCTGAACAAAAAGATATATACATTTTGCATTTAAGATGAAACACTTTGTCAGAGTTTTAGCTTGTCCAGGGTAATGTAAAAATAATAAAATAAAATAAACTCCTAATTACATGCATTTCTCTATCCAATGATTTATCAAGTAATCTAAAATAAAACAGTCAAAAAATTAATCAATTAACTAAATAATTGTTAGTCGCAGCCTTCGAAACAAACCTGCAACCTCCCAACTTTACAACAACAATTCCATGCTGCATAGTCATGGCATTCCCATACAAGCCCTGTTTGCAATAATGCGGGTGTAACACTTGAAGGAAGGTTAGACAGAAGAACGGGGCTAATGGGGCCAACCACAGACCCATTTTCGAGCCATTACCAAGCCTCTCTCTGCTAAACCACATCCAGTCCCACAATGCTTAGTGCCAGACTGTACCGCTGTTTATTGGTAGTTCCTTCTTAGTGTTTAAAAAGAGATTTGCAGTCGATTTGTCGGACTAATGCTAGTAAATGTCAGACACGAGACTTTAATCTGGACATTTAAAAACGCCGCATATGCACAATCCCCTCTGAATATATGGTCTTCATACAGTAATCCCTCCCTGTTTATCACATATCAGGATCTCTCTGACTCTAGCCGCGATTGATGCGCCGGGCTGCTTTGCCTAATGCCAGAGTTATCGTGGTGGATTAAGTGACTCACAAAACCTGGCTGCACCCCAGAGGACTGTCACTAAACTACAGAGAACGGATTGGGCAACCGCGTCGGTAATCACAGCAATAAGAGATTATGTGGTAAGTCGCCAGGATGTGGTGTAGTTACATGGGAAGACAAAAGAAAGAGGGGATGGTATAATGGGGATGGAAAAGATTTTACAGAAGATCTGTTATTTACCTTGACTGTATTTGTTGAAACTAGAAATTGTGCAATGGCAAAGCCATTGAATGTGTTTGTGTTTAATTTGAAAATCTAAAATTAGCTGTAAAAAGTGGAATGTAGTAGTAGTTGTTATAGAAATTAAAGTTAATTCTGTGCAGAAAAAAATGTTTCATGTTTCAGTTCACATGCATCACACACAATTTCATGTTTGATTCTCCCTTTTCTGTTTATTGTAGCTAAAAAATAGCAATGAAAAGTGCAAAACACAATTGAACCAGCACTGCTCCTGCACTGCATTGTTGCTGTCAGCACAAAAAAAGCCTTCACGTGGACAAGTGTAAAGACAGCATACTACAAGTGTATGATTGATCACAGTTAAGGTAAAGAGGCTGCCCGGGGAGGGATGGAGAGCAGGGTGGTGATGGTGCGGTGTGGTATCTGAGATCTTTTCATCATGTGCTGAATGTATAAGTGCTGGGCTGGCGAAAGGTGTGCTCACAGAGTGATTGTGCTGACTGAGGCAGGATGGGGACAGGATAAATGGTTTCTCCCGGCCACAGAACTGGAAACAAACCAGGGGACTCCTAACGCCGCGCTAATGGTCCGCTCAGCTACCAAACACAGGCCCTATATACAAGATCTTTGTCCTATCAAAGGGGGATGGGTATTTTAGAAGACATGGGGCATTATTTGTCACTGGCTACTGCTTTGAGGTGCAGTCGAAGTTTTTAAAAAATAATGTTCTAAATTGCAGGAAAGATCATAATACATTTTGAATGGAGAAATTAGCATTAGCCCAAAAATGTAATGGAAATTAGGGTGGTACTGGCAAAAGATGAGAAAAGTGTCCCTGGTTAGGAAACATTAGGGAAAGTACCCCACATTGTTGTTGTTTATTCTGTTGTATGTTATATGTTTGTTATATGTATGAATTTAATGTACAGATTGCTATATAG
>JAVQKG010019574.1:0-11486 GCA_036025885.1 Hypseleotris bucephala
AATTACTTAATTAATGTTCATCGCAAAAATCCCCAAATCAATCCAGTACTTTACTGTATATAAGTATCTGCAAAGTTTGAAAGTGATCCGGCAATTCGTTTTTGAGTTTTGAGTCACACGGCCAATCTGCGGATGCGGACAAACATGATTCCATAATATTGCCGAACGTGATTCTCGCGTTTCGCCAATATAATAACTACTGGGCAAATATAAAGTATGCACTCCACTGTGCGGCAGATGATTATTCAAGGTTCTTGTTTACATCAATACTTATCAGTCTGCTAAGCGTACAAAACAGAGAAACTCAATATTATACAGTTTTATGGTCTAGTAATGAGCCCAGAAACTGCTAAGGTTTGCTGTGGTGGCCAAGCAGCAGCAGTGACCAAGCAATAATCCAGATGGAAACAGTACTGGGCTCCCACAACCATCACAATCCTCATTACGGATGATATTACCTCAGTCTGTGCTTAAGAAACCTGGCAATTTGCAGCAGTAAAATGGGGTAATTACAACTCTTATCAGGCTCCTTACCTCACAAAACAGAACTAAGAGAGGGAGGCTACTTCCTGACGCTTCACCGGCTTTGGCTGGGATCCCAATTGTACCGCCACACCCACCCACTGTCATCATTCACTCGCTAACAACTCCACTTATCACCGGCTTTATGTGTGAAGTAATCAAACATTTTAAAAGGTGAATTGCAATCACTTAGCCGAATCAATGCCAAGATCAATGCCCCAATTTAAAACAACAAAACAGCTGACGTGAACATGCGGTTGTGAGGTATTGGGTTGCGTGTAGCTGTGCCAAGAACCGTTCTCCAAAGTGAGGAAAGGAAAATGACACTTTGAGTAGGAACACTGTTATGTTGGGTAAGCCAAGGAAAAATGGCAATGTAATTTAACCTTTCGCCTTAAGGAGAAATTGTTTGCAGAGGAGGGCTGTAGCCGGTCCACTGCAGCTTTGACATTTCTAAACTTCACATATGAAAGTTAGCTCCTCAGCTTGGCCTTATCATCACTTGTGCTGAAGAGAAACACAAGTTTGCTGCCAGTGAGAAGTGCTGTCTTTGCTATAGGTGCACTGGGGGTTATGGGGGCTTGACATTTAGCAGTGAGCTATAGCTAATGGGCTTTCCAGGGTTGGTTACAGCAATGTTGTTTTGCAAGTCTAAGATTTTTGCTGAGTGAACCAAAATGAGGTGACTCAATTACCTCTCACTGCAGTCCTTCACTCTAATTAAGACAGTAAGGGTGGCTATTAGTGCGGTTCAGTATCCACTAGTGACCAAACAAGGGGAAATGTTTGTAAAATTAAGAGAATCACTCACTTATGGCAACTTGGTGTGAGGTGAGTGGCTGCATTTGTAGCATCAGGGGTTTGTAACAGCAAACAAAGAACCCAGTGTCCTTTTATGTCACACAATAGAACTGAGATAACCATCGACTAATATGTGCAACCAATAAGAGGCCTGAGCAGAGATGGGTCAAGATGAGATAGGACAGAAGATAGCTGTAGTTTATACACCAAAGATATTAAGTCAGATATGGAGCCTGAGAGAAAGACAATGTAGTGTGTAGCAGTGGGCTGGGAGATCTTTTTAAAGAATGGTCTTAACCTTAGCTGGCTTCAAAAGTTGCATGATCAGCCTGTTTGTAACATCCAAAACGAAAGATCTACAAATGATTAGGGATGGTGCAGCAATGTGAATGGTAAACAACATAATAGGCGCAATAGGGATGCATAGTCACTATGCATCCCCTGATAGTAGGTCCAGCCATTCACTATGCCATATTTTATACCTCTCATCATCAGCAAGAAGGTTGTGGGATCAACCTATGGCTGGTTGGCTACAAGCTGTCTTGTAGTCTTCATATACTCTAATTGTGGGTTGTTTCAGTTACTATAGCTTCCTCCCATCTCCAAAAAAATGTATGTGTTTGGTAAATTGATGCTTGAAAATCACCTTTCATGATGGAAGAATCATTAGCTCAAAGTTGCACAGATGTTGAAAATAGGCATTGTTGATGTTACAAACAACATTCTAAACACCTAAGCCCTCCATGTTAACAAAATGCTGGAGTATGACTTCATCTATATTGCATTGGCGTTACTTAGCTTATAGACTATGGTTTAGCCTGAATAGACTGGAACAGCAGAAAATAATGATGGTGGATCATATATGCACACAGCAATATGTGCATGTGCATAATGATATAATATATGCAAGCTCACAACACACAAAGCCAGCTGCTCCTCCTGTTACCTCTGCTGGTGCACTCAAACTTTGGATGGCACTCATGTGAGAACAGTGATAATCCTTCCCCTGAAAAGCAAACTGAAGACAATAAATACACTGTCATCTCATCTAAAATAGAAGGATTTCTCTGCAAAGTCCATGAAGCAGCATACTACTGAAAAGTAATAAAGCAGACAGGGTTGAGGGGGAAATTTGAACAGCAGCTAGCTTCATCCCAATCTCATTAAATGTCTGTTGTTAACCATGTTTGAATGCACTACAAAATTGACTCTTGCCTCTTGAATAATTCCCCTACTGGCAGATATAGGAAAACAGACTAGAAGGAGAGAGAGAGCGCCTTGAGGGCCTGACGCCTCATGTGTGGCAGTAAAAAGAACGACCTTCAACCACCTTGAACCCACTGGAGCCGAATTTCAATAAAAGTCAAATTATCACCAGTGCCTGCGGGGATGGGTTGCAGACGCACTAAGCTTGAACTGACTGTGCATATAAGACGATTAAACAGTCATATAAAGGTGTGAGTGAGTCAATCATCCGACACACTTGTCCTCACTGACAGGTAGAAGTGGTTACTGTAGAGGAGGAGGCACCACTGGGACCATCCGTTGAATATTTTGCACATGTGCAAAAAGTGTGTGAAAGTGCATTCTCTGACCACAAGTGTGAATAATGTAAACATGAAGAAGTGTTATTTAATTTACTATCATGTCCCTGGACGTTAGCAAGCAGTTGAACCCATGGTAACAAATAAAGAACGTTGGTGCGTTGGTAGAGCATTGGTAGATCCGTGCTCAGACCAGTTCATAATCCCATTGTGTTCTTGGGCAAAACACTGTCCCAAAAAGAAAAATGTAGTGCCTGAGTGAAACTGTTCTGTGCCTCAGTGAAACTGTTCTGTTCTCTGGCCACACGTGCCATTAATGCAAACATGAGAAGTGTTATTAAATTTAGCATCTAGTCCCTAAGTTGAGATGCAGGTAATTGAAGCCTCAGTTTGGTATTTCCCCCGGCTGTATGGTTTTTACCGCAGGGACAACGCTGGATAAGCCGTTGTGAATGAGGAGGAAATGCATGGTATGATCGCACTCCCTTGACTGAGAGTGGGGCATTCTTCAGGGAGCTTGTTAGTGGAGCTCTACCACGCATATGAGCACACACACACCTTTGGCAACTATCCTTCATGCTCACAAATAAGCTACTATTATACAAAGTGAAATCAAAGAATGCATGACAATCCTCTGAAACAAATATGTATATCTAATAACACATAAAGTAGCAACCAATGTGGTGTTCTGCTACTGTATCACACCTGCTATTATGCATCAAATCAGTCTCTGTGCATGCTGATACACTGTCATAGACCAAGCTAACTAACCTGCACTGATAATATATTGGTTTTCATATGGTCTTTGGTATTTCTGTTAGCTATAAATATTAAAAAAGAAAATGCCACTGACAAATATGTTGTGCCATCTTAGAAGACACAGCTCACCCCACCGGTAGTGACTAGGACTAGCATGCAAAAATAAAGCAAACACAAGGACAAAACCCAAGAGTCCAGTCAAATCATTGACTTTTTTTTTTTACTGCAGTCATCACCTCTTCTTCCTATCTATCTCCATAAAAATGCCAATGGCCTTCCCATGCCTCCAAGCCAACCGCACTTTAAAAGCAACCACTAAATCCACATGCGTTCTTGCAGCGTATGCCAACATGCCTAGGGAAGTCCGTATATTTTTGGACACAATCTTTGTTTTTTACTCCAGGGCTGTGTGCAGTCTACATTGAGATGAGGGAATAGGAGATTGAAGAGTCCTCAGGCTAAAAGAAAAAAAAATATTTCAGGGGAGGATCTTGACCTTACAGCGTGACGTTAAGGTGAGTGCGGTTCTCTTGAATGAGGGTCTATAGCAGGTGAGGAGGAGGATGAGGAAGGAAAAGGGTTTTTATGTCTTGAGAGGTAAAGTAACGCAGACTTTTGGAGGATATTTGTCGACTGGTTTATCCAACATTGAACAGGTACACCTTCTAACTCTTTTATTTTTTGGGAGGCTATTAGAAAAATGCCTTGTTTTGTTCCCTGAAATATTTCCAAAATTACAGCTAAGGAATCAATTAATAGAAATGTGTGGATCAAAATAACACGTACACTGTACGTACATGTTTTTTTTTTTACCTTTCTTTTAAAGTTTTTTTCTATTTTAACAAGTGTGCTCCAGTGCTTTGCTGAGTTTGGTGCGGAAGAACTTGACTGGCCTGCACAGGGCACTGACCTCAACCCCATTGATCACCTGATAAATTGGAACAGAGATTGAGGGTCAGGCTTTTTCATCCAACATCAGCGCCTGACCTCATAAATTCTCTACAGGATGAATGGGGCAAATTTCCACAAAAGTCTCATAGAGTTCCAAGAAGAGTGTAAGCTGTAAGCAGTGTATTAAGATACTTTTGTCCATGTACAGTATGTGTAGGTGTAAGAAAAAAATAGGATTTCTATCATTTGAATTTAGTCTTTTCTCCTTCTATGCATGCAGATTGTGGGCCCAACCTTTAGTCTGGACGGATGTTTTTAACCCTATAATATAATATATATTACCATAACATAGTAGTGACTGTATCTCAGTAGTCCAGTGTGACATTACAGTGAACACCACTGTGAGAGCAAATGCCATTCCCCACATTACATTCATTGTTGTGAGCCAAAGGCCATCAGTCTGTTGGTTAATTTGGAGCTTGTGCCACTAACACTTCCACACATAAATCCATCCTCCATATCCGTGACCCCACTAAATTTGGCATTAGGATGACTGTGCACTTGAGCTTTGGCCTGCAGCACAGCCCCAAATGTCAGCTGTCCGGTGAACAGTGGCAGGACAAACATTAGGCAGCTTCTTTGGCGCCCATTCTGCTCTCATCTGTGACTGTGCCAATATGGGCTGTCTGCTTTTAGACTCTTCCAAGTCCCATGATGATTGTTATGTGGGAAATACAGGTGCGGGAGAGACAGAGGAGCTGGCTGCAGGCAGACAAAGTGTGGTTTAGCCTCAGTGTTACAAGCTGTTTTTAGATTTTGCACAAAAGGTCCCAAATTTCCAAGCTATTTTGTGGAGGGTGGAAGGATTCTTTTTCTTACTGACTAATCTAAACTAATCTAGCTTGGTCCGTGAAATAAATAGAATTCAAGGGCATTATTGATGTTCACCAATCAGCTTACCGATACTTCCTGTTTTGTGTGAGACTGTGACAGAAGGAGAGAAAGAGTAGTGAATCGTTCAGACTTTCAAACAGAATAGACTAAATTGTCATTGTTAGTCTATAGTTGCTATTGCTGGCTCCAACCACCCAGGATTCCAATAGACATACAAATACAATAATATTAGAAGTCTAACATCGATGCCATATCAGTAACAAATCCTATCTAAAGCTCAAGTCTCCAAATTTGAGTTGTTGTTCTGACTTGAGATGCTGCGTTTTCCACTGTGAAAAACCTGCATGCTCCAAAAACAACTATCTGCCTGAGAGAAAAGCATTTCCTTCACACATCCGACCATTCGCTCCAGGAGTTAAAAAGTGTGACTTTGTGCAGCGGTGCTCATCTCTGGCACCGCTAAAGAGCCTGCGTTGCTTCGTTAAAAATGTAGTGCCACCGACCCACTTCAAGCTGTTCCTTTAGTTCACACATAGAGAGCAGCAGTGGTAGTGGTGGCAGCTCACTCATTCTTCACTTTGGGCACATGTAAATACGGTAAAACACAAGTGGCTTACACAGCTGTAAAAAAGCGGCGCAGAGCTGTTAAATTATTCTGCTGGCTGTGTGTCACCGGGTTAGAAAAGATGCAGGTGCCAGGTCCGGTAGTGGAGGTGTTTTGGTTATATGTGTTCAAAGTGGAAATGGCTGCAAAGGGAGACACACAAGTGGTTTGCAGGTGTGCTGACATAACAGCAGCCCAGTAAGAACAAGTGTTTTAGATTTAATAGTAGAAGGGATGGTAGTGGAAGAGCTAAGGGCGCATTGGGGAGTATGTAGAAGAAAGTCTATATGAGGCTTTTCAGAGGTCAATGATGGAGGGTGATCTCTGGGGTAAGTAAACATTTCGAAGCTGACCTATAGATGCTACAAATTGACTATGTGAGTGCCTTCATAAATGTTTCCAGTGGTATAGAAGCCTTTTACATTTTTCATAACTGCACATATCATTGACCTGCATGACTTGGTACGGAAATGAAGCATTACAAGAAGTCTCTTTCATTCATAAAAAGGCTAATGTCAAGTGATAGGACAAGCACACAGACAGATTTAATGGTCCAAAACAACTGTGATGTTGCCCTTATAAACAATGCTTTAACCTATTGGCCTGTGAAGCTAAAACTGACTTTTGATTACATATGACCTATTACAGAAGTCATCTAGAAGCACACATAAAGGCTGATCCCACATTGGCCACTTTATTAGGTATATATAATACTTCATAAAGAGGATTTCCGCTACTGTTGTCCATCAGCAAACCTTCTGACTTGTATAACCAGGCATCCACACATCTGCAGCTCACTAGATATGTTCCCTTCTCAAATGATTCCTCTTAAACCGTTGTGATGGTGACTTGTCACAGTACATACGTAAGTTCCATTTCTTATCCATTGTTATAGCCTTGTCTTGATTGAGTTTGAACACAGTTATGTTATGTGATTGGATGATTATATAATTGCACTACACTAATTACAGACGCACAGGTGTATCTAATTAAGTGGCCAGTTATTGTAAAATGCCCGTGAAGTGATTCTAATTCAGGTGTAAAAGAAATGAATTGAGATTTGAGTGATCCAAATTCACACCAAAGGCCTAACAGCCAGCCAACAGACAAACCAAATACAGTAATAACATAATATCAAGAGTTGAGTAACCACTGTGCAATGCTTCCAAGTCAAATTACCTTGCCATTAATCAAACAAATTTTAGGATAACAAATAAGATAAGGTGAGATATGCTGAATGAGAATGTGGTGGGAACACAAATTTCCCACACTATTATAGAAGGCATTTTCCTTCCCTCCTGTTTACCCATACACAGTACATTTCATCAAGTACTTTAGGCTCTTACTCAAGTGTACACTGAGCAAACATCCATTCTATCAAGTGTGTGTAATCTGTGCTGGTGTGGTTATTAATGTAGATGGTTGCTAGACTAACTCCCAGAGAGTTTTCACATACTATACTACCACTAACTTGTCTTTTCCTGCTCCCCTGGGGTGTCGTTAGCCCATGTGTCCCCAAACATCCCGCTCTACTTAATGAGCCTGACAGACCAAAACAAACAGCGCGTGCCGAACACAGGAAGACGCCAGCGCCAATGTGGGTAAAGCCTGAAGAGATGTAGGTAAGAAGTGTCAGGCTATTGCTCACAGTGTTCACATGAACCAGTTCTAAGCTTGTTTTTTCCAGGGTATTTGCAATAGTTTGTCCCACTTATGTTGTTCTCTTGTTTGGTAGGGCAGAAGAGAGAAAGACATAATGGCAAAAAGCAATATAATGGTGTATACATGAGGTGAGGTGGAATCTGGATAATGTGTTTCAATGTCACCATAGTTGTATGTTGTTACATGTAAGTTTACTGCAATTAAGGTATGAGAGGGGTTTTAAAGTTTTTCCAGCAATATTTTAAAGACAAATATGTACAGGAGTACTGGTATCTCTGTCACTGACTAGCTTAGTTTAAAATATTTAGGTCTTTATTTTGTGTAGACAGCATGTTTTTGTTGTTTTGTAAGACCCTGTTGTTGTTAAATAAAGCAATAATCTTGGAATAGTTTTACTGCAAATATTCAGTTCATTTGCAGAATGTATAAAACACACCACCACAAAGTTGAGTGAAGCAAATTGAGAAATCTTGCTGTGAGGTCTTAACTGAGCATAGTGCTAGTCCCATGTGTTGCATGAAAGGGTTGATCGACATCACATTTGAAGGCGGTACAAAAACAAAAGGCACAATAAAGGGCACTTTTGTCAGTTGATCTCGGCTGGTGTAAACACACAATGCAATAATTGATGACATGATAATACACTTTACCGTTTTGCCGATGTGTGCTCATATGTTGCCATGTCCCCATGCGGGCCCCTCTCCCCAGGTGTGCCACTGGCTGGGGCTAAATGATGAACAGAGCCACAGTGTCTGCTGTCTCTAATGGGGACATTATGCAGGAGGATGGGAGTAGTGTTCACACCAGGCTCGTAAATCACACACTCCACATAAAGAGAGCCAGTGCCAGGGCTCTCTGCTCTACTAACCCTGCAATAGGTACACACACGAACTGGGAGATGTTCACTCACACATGCAAACGCACCAGCTATTTACATACTTACATAAGTACGACACTTAAACAAATATCGCTTGTGTGGTATACAGTAGTTATTTTGAATACCGGCACAATATATTAAATATTTATATTTGTAAACTGTAATATGTTTGGTTGTTAAGGAGGCCAAAGACTTCAATTAATTAATATCATTCATTTGAAAGGACAAAGGCAGAGTATGTATCTTCTGAGAAGGTCCCAGATTGGATTGCAGACCAGACATATACATACATTCACACTATCAAAACATCTAAACAAAAGGATCACATGGCTTCAGTATTCACCTCCGTGATCCATTGTGTCCAGTAACCATCAGGACACACTCACATCCACCTCTGCCCCCACAGACACTCCACTGCCTTGTGTCAAAGTGTCTGAAGTTTACAGAGCATTATTAGCAATATGTCCCATTTCTACACACACATATGCACACTGCCCCGCCAGTGGCACAGGTGAGGTAAACAGAGGCTCCATTTAGCATATTAGCCATCAGTCAACACGACAGGCAAAAGAGATAAAGAAACGCACACCCACTGCGAGTGCAAAAACAAGTGCACCAGTCCACCCGCTGAACAAGAAACAGCACCAGTTTTTGTCAGGTGTGTGCACTGAAAATACACACTTGGTATAATAAGCACACTTCTTTGCACATATGATGACAGAGGAGATATTATCCTAAAGTGAAATAACTCCAGGAGTCGTCTCACATAACTAATTGACTATGATGAGCCAGCAACCGCACGCCTTAATGCTTTCTTTTTTTATTCTTATTTATCCCCCAATTTCCACTTTATCTGCACAAAGATAATCTGAAGAAATCCATAAAATTGAGTTTTTTCCTCCACTGTGATTTATAAGGCGTAAATCCTTGAAAATATCCCGTGACTGCTGATGCATGGCTTATTGCTACGACAAATATGCTAATCTGGAAAATCCGAGGTGAGGGATTTGATTTATCATCTTCTACTTTATAACTGTCACTTTGCTGCGACATACTCCATTTGACACCTTCGAAAGTGAAAGAAAATGTCAACTATTACTTTCAAGCCCATTTGAGGGGAAAACCCCCCTTTCTGACAGCCAAGGTATGGATAATACTCAGGAGGCTAACAATAAAAGAGTTACCGTGTTGCCAAAAGGTTAGGGGTGGATATGGCAACAGGGGCTTAGGCAACAGAGCTGTTTGGACTAGAAACAGACAGTTGGCACAGTGAGGTCTGAGTGACTTTCATCCAGAGGCCATGAACTAATCTGACCCCTGCTGATTTAAGGCAGGAGCAGACCTATATGGAAACACTAGCCTCTATACATCTTCATAAGTGGCAGGAGTGGGAGCGCCAACTGTTTTAATATGCTTAACCCTTGCATTAGAAGACATTTGTCATGTCTCAATTACACACTGAGTTAACTGATGGTTCCAATTTTTTATTTATTTTTTAAACTTTTGATTGTAGTACCTTTGACAGTACATTTGGGCTTATACAGGTAAAAAATCTAAAATATAATGGCAGGAAAAGTATTATTGAATAAAAAAGCTATACTGGCTGGAGACAAAACCCTTTGAGAGCAATTGTCGATGAAATGTCTAACAAAGATTTACAACAAATGTAATGTAGTAAATATATAAAGAAACAAGGCAACTGTGACCATTTTCTCCAGGCAACTTAACCTGAAAAGGATGCCGCCGCCCAATGTGTTCCAACCAACACATTTCAAGAAGCAACAAGTAGGACAATAATTCTGTTCTACGGACCATGCCAACAATAACCACCTGCCTGCAATGACAACAAAATGGCACACGTTGACAGACCGATTGATACAGTACACAAAAGGGCTCCTTCACATCCTCTCTGACCACAGTGTTAACATGTGCCGCTGGTATTTGCCTTACATCTCCAAAATGGCATGGAACAACCTTTATCCAGCACCTCTCCTGCCTCGAGATAATGGATAGTGAACACAAAACCTCCTCAGGCCCCATCTACCCCACTTCCTGACATGGGCTCTCACACACACTCGCCTGTCAACACTCCCCTTTAGGCAGTAGCACTAATTCCTCCCAGCCTATTCTCCGTCACACATGGTCTCAGAGGTTGGTCGCTGGTGGAGCCTCACTGTTAGATTAACCTTTGCTCTCCACTGTGGTTCTGTTTTTCAGTGGGACAAGGCAGATAGTAAGTCACTGTCAGGAGTCAAGAGTTAGCGGTTTTCAAACAGGGGGGTGACTGTTTATGTGGGCACAGCTCCAGTGGTGAAGAAAACCAGGCCTTAAGTATACACTGTAAAGTTTGGCAAGTTAGATCTTCTTAAAGGGGAACAATGCAGCTTGTGATGGCTACATGAGTTGTTGTGAGGTGAATGAAGCTTCCTGGTTTGTCTTAAAAAAAAAACTGCCAAAAAATAGTGCACCAACCCAATGTCCCGGTCTCTGGAAGTCTAGGGTCACACAACTACAACTTGCTTTTCAACAGGCTTCTACAGAATGCTTAGTGAGCAAAGACATAGAAAAAAAAGTTAAACTAATGCAGAACTGGATTTTTGCTGTTCTACTTATACAGTACAAGGTACATTAAAGTTCATATTCTTCGGCATTCTTTTTATGTATTACTTTCTACTATCTACTTTTTAAACTGTGGGTGTATAATTGAGACCAAAGAACCAAGGTCAGAGATATTCAGCTGTTGATTTAATCAAAGTTGTAGTAAGTTGCACAAATTATTGAAGCAGTTCATTCACTATATCTTTTCAAAGCAACTTATTATATCGGCGGAACGCAATGCGTTCGGCGATATTATGGTTTCATGTCCGTCCGCGTCCGCAGATTGGCCGTGTGACCGCGATAACTCAAAAACGAAATGCCGGATCACTTTGAA
>JAVQKG010019606.1:0-20557 GCA_036025885.1 Hypseleotris bucephala
CCTGGGAACGCCTTGGGATCCCCCCGGAAGAGCTGGCTGAAGTGTCTGGGGAGAGAGAAGTCTGGGGATCTCTGCTTAGACTGCTGCCTCCGCGACCCGGCCCCGGATAAGCGGTAGAAGATGAGATGAGAGATGAGACAACTATATGTTCTTGTGCAATGAATTTTTACTTGCTGGTCTTAAAGGGGCATATGCCAAATTGGTTTGTGTGATTTGAACTTTCTATCATGTAATAACTTCTCAATCAAAAGTTCTGCTTCATTTGTGCATGCTTTGAGTAATGCTGTATCTTGAGGCATTGACTTTACCCTAACCTTTGCCAGCAGAGAAAGCAAGAAAGCAACACCTCTCAAAAAAACAACAAAAAAAAAAACATTTTTTTAATCTTTTTAATTAGAAAATGTAAAATGCTTATCTAATATTAAACTGGATAAAATAAAATAAAAACTTGAAAAAGACAGACAATGGCTTCTTTACATGTACTTACCGTATAGTCTATAATCACCTGAATACTGGTTATAGTATACCATTTTCATAACCTTTGAGACTATAGGAACACAGCTTTTTTCTGCATATATAACCTTTGAGATGAGCAGCTTGTGGCATCTTTTATCTCAGTCCCTACAGGGAGTGGTGGGAGCATACAGCATGTCTATATGTTCTACCACCTACGTGAGCTGAACCTTTTTCATTGAACACTGTTGACTCAAACTCAAGACTAACTTTTTACCATAAAATACACAGCTCTGAAAAATTCATTTAAAGACAATTAGTTATTTTGTTACAGTGTGCAGAAACCTTCAAAGTGAATAATCTGATTAAATACTGATACTATTTGTATATATCAGGCAAATCCTGATAACTATTTATTAGAGAACATTTTTGAGTTTACTCTAAAAATCATAAGTACTCTAAAATCATAAGTGCATTAGCCATCTACAACAACCCAATAGCCTACCTCCGCACATCAGATGTATTTTTTCAATAGGCCTAGAGGTTTCTTCCATTATTGTAAAAATTATTGACAGAGCCAAAAAGCATAGATGTTGCTTTCCTGGGAAGAATTTGTCAGCTATGGGGTATAAAAGTAGTATTTATTTTATGTTAAAGATTTATACAAGAAGCTCATTTGAATAATTCCCTGCCTTCGAGCTGTAAAAACACTGGTAACTGTGAGAAATCTGAAAGAATAAAGATTGTTTTGACAGTGATGCCCTGAGCCGGATTTAACGAAAAAACCAAACAGCTGACTGCATTAGTGCTTTGTGAATGTGGGATGTGTGTAATGTTTGCACAAAACAGTTTACTCAAATAGAAGACAATACATAATCTGAAGTGAATAACAAATGGACTTGACCAGGATGTATAGTGCAAATACAGTGCATAGAAGTCAAGTAATATCTCACCAATTAGGCAGGGAGTCCGAGCAGTGGATCAAAGAAGTCATGTTGTGCAGTCACCAAGTACACGTCCCAGGAGACAGTGACAGAGCTGGGATAGGTGTCAGCCAACGACGTGATTCCTCTCATCCTGGTCCTGCCCCGAAAAATCCTGCATCAATACCAATGAGGTAAACAGGCTGATTAAACACTGATGGTAGATTAGAAAAGCCTGCTAAGCCTTGATTTAATCAATTGTTGCCAAGTAAGACATCTATAACTGTAAAGCAATTTAGCTAGACTTTTTTTTACTTGAACTCAAAAGACAAGCTAATAAATGTAACTAATGGGGCATTAAGATGTATTAACAAATGTGTAGACATAGCAGACAGACAATGAGTAAGAATGTATGCACCTGTATTGAACAATTTAGCTGATCTTTAAGTGGTAAACTGATAACATACAAAGCTATTTTATGCCCTGGCAAAGACAAAAATACACTTTATAATTGGCTGTTTGTTTATTCAAGCAGGCCCCAGCATGAAATACCAAATCACATCTTGTTGTTTTTGGCTTATCCCAAATGACAGGTCAAGCCAAGCAGTTAACATTAAGGCAAGCTTTGAATGAGTAACCTCTGACTTACAATGATTTAAACTGGACCACACCATAACATTTAAATATTGTATACAGCACAATCAGTTGAATGAATTATTGGTTTTACAGGGTAGACAGAAAAAATGCCAACTTTAGTAAAAGCCAAACTTTGCAAAGGTCACATCAGAAAAACAGAGAAAGGTGAAGGCTGGCTGTCCTGTCTATTCTGCTGCCCGGGCTGTACCTAAAGGGAATTCACACCTCGGCCACAATAAGAAGAAGGTGCCTGCGCTGCCATCTGCAACTTATCTGGAGACTAAAGGCAGGTGAAAGCCCTCTCATCACGAGGATCACAACCTGACACCAGCTTGTCAGCTCAAGTGGGCCCCGGCTTCTTTGTCACAGCACAGGCAGGCTGAGGACTACACAGGGCCTAGTGTGGTCAATACAGATCGGTGCGGCTTGTCCAACGTTTCATTACAAGTGGAGCTAGCCCATTGTACATCGGTGCAGTCTCTTAGCCCCCGTTCAAAAGAAGTCAACCGCAGTTATTTCGGAATAAAAATATCTATCTGAGCATGGCTTGAAGTATTTGAGAATCCTAGGTGAGGGAGTACTAGAAAAGTAGGGTTTAACTGCTGCTTGTTGGACATTTTCCAAGTGGCCACAGAGCGGGCAGATGGAGGGTTGATGAGGACAGCTTCAAGTAACAACCTGAATACAAGCTGCCCAAACTTCCTCTCACTGGAGCTCCCTGAGAGTCATACAAAATGACACCACCTGCATCTAACATCTCCCATTGCAGCAATACTGGGTAAGACACACAAAAAGTGTCTGGGAAGGCTCCTGTAGAGTAGCAACATTACCACAGAAATAATAACCAGGAATGTCTTTGATTTGATTACTGCTTGTGGTGAGGCAGAATTAGCACACACAGCTAATTAATAGTTTTTTTATGTGCAGTATTTGATCATGAGGGAACAAAACTCCCTTGGTAATGATTGTACTGTCTGCAGTTTAGTCTGGCTTCTGAATTACACAGAAGAAGGGATATTTTTTATTATAGTAAGAGGGTTAAGAGCTATATATTCAAACATGTCGGGCCCAGCTTTGTAACAAGAATAAATGTTGTCATATCACTCTCTTTTATCCAAAAAGAGTCAAAGTCATAGCATGTTGGTCTTTTAATGTTTGTATATTAGTGTAAGAACATACAGTATTAGCTAACAAGATATATTTAAAGCTTAAGTTAAATGTACATACTGTAGATAAGTAGTCTTACATGTATGTCTCGTATCTCTATGCTTCCTAACAATGACAAACTGCTGACTGCTTAAATTGACAGTCAGCAAACTTCCATCACTTTTCATTTAAAGCAATGCATTTGTATCTTTTTCAAAACACCACTGTATTAATGCATGCATTCCAGAGTTTTGTATACAACCCATTTTACCAGAGAGAAGGTTCAGCTTCATGTAAGTGATTTAGCCCTTAGTTAAAGCTTAATATACATTTACAACAACCTTCGCCTTTTATATGTTCCGCAGGCTGTGTGTTGGAGTGGGAGTATGATTTTGACAGATGGGAGAGAAAAACATATTCTGAAGAACTTTCCCTTGGGGACATTTTAAGGGGATTCATTTCATTCTTTGACTGTGTTTCTAAATAGAGAAAAACGCAACGGGCTGATACATCACACATAATCACAGAGAGCTAAAAGTCAACTAAACCTCTTCAACTCTGTAGTTAAGTCGTTTATGAATTTTCAGCATGGATGATCCCTATCAAATGAGAATTGTCTTTCTTTTTCAGACTTTGATGTTTATATTCAATGACATGTTTAACAGATCCTAACACTTTCTCAACACAAGAAGTTCTATCTCTCTTTATTTCACCTTGAATCACAACAGGAGTCAAAGAGTTGCTTTTTGGGTCCCTGCTGAGGATATCAATCAGCTATTGTCAACTAATAGCTTGTGCAGCATTTATTGCCTTGTCAGAAAGTCAGGCAAGAGACATGATAAAGGCAGACATCCTCTACTGTTGTTCACATTACAGACAGGGTCTCTCCTGCCCTAGGGCGAGGGGCCATGTCAAGAAGTGGGAATAAAGGCAAGGGCTGGAGATGGCACACCAAACCATGAGCAAAGCCTATTCTTTTGAGAAGCCAGACAATAATAAAACAATAATGCCTCATGTTTACTTTTACTGAGGGCTTTACAATTGAGTACAATATGTTGTTCAATATTTATGTGGTAAACTACCTCTGTAGCCACAGCTTACCTGGGGCATACTGACAGTGACATTGTGCTGTTCACCAAATATACATCAAGATAATCACACTGATATAAGGCCTTGATATTAAACCAGTGTGCTCGGGAACAGGGAGCCTTGAGTGATTGTCAGAAATGATCAAATTCCACTTTAATGTCTGAAATTATTATCCTAAAGTAAATTTGCCGTTGTTGATTTTCTGAAATTACATTTGAGTGACAGGTAGGGTAAATGAACACTGTTCCCTATTACTGGGTGAGCTAATGATGTGTCCATTGTCATTATAATATGGAAGTGCCTTTTGGTAATATTTTAGGTGGATGATGTGCCGTAAGATTTCTCTTGCCTTGGCTCAAAAAGGTTGAAAAACACTGTATTAAGACTAAGCTTAAGGATAAGGGTGCCTAAAGACACAATGGCAGAACCTCAAACCTTCCAACAGTCCAACAGTCCAACGTCCGCCCGGATGGATTTACTTCATATTATAACATCTACATTGTTTATTCATGTGGCAGATGGGTTGCATGAATTTCACTGTAGACTCTCACCATTATAAAGCTAACTCAATTGGCCAGCCGGGTGTTAGCAGACACTGAGCTGGATTCGTAGCAGCAAATCACAATGAGCAGATGGGTGGTATTTTTAATTTTTGGTGGCTAAGGCTCAAGCACATTTCTTTTCCTTGTTTGTGTGAGTGCCTGAGTCATTGAATAATCAGTTTGATTAATAAAACCTTAGGCGTAATGTTTCTGGCACTCGCCCGACTGTGTGAAACCTTGTGTTTGTAAAAGCTTTTTGGCTGGTATTTGTTCTGTGGCCTCAAACATTGAAGCAAATAAAAGCACAGACATATTTTTATTAAACATTTATTTTTAAAAAAAGTGTTGTGTGCTGTGTAAATTGTTTTGTCATCTATTAAGTCATGTGTAGCGTATTGCATGTGTGTATGTGTGTGTTGTTCCTGCTCAATTTGTTGAATGTTTGCTTACAATAAAATATATAAAAACATTGAAGCAAACTGCGTGACATATTAATCATTTATGCTGCTAGCGTTAATTCAAATTATCTCGGCTCATCATGTCATGTTTTCTCTACCTGTCTCCTTTTGTCTTTCACTTGGAGTTCTCATTAATCTCTTTCACTCCCCATATTTCCCTGTCGCTTCACACTACAACCTGCTTCCTGTTTAATCGATCTGTCGTTTCCATTACAAATATTTCACACGTCCCCACTTCATCTACATGGGAGTGTCTTGTCTCCGCCTCCCCATCATTGAACACTCTCTTCATAGTATCTTTACGTCTTGCCGCTTCACTCTGTCGCCCGCCACCGAGCCCACCCCGGCAGCCTTGGCCCTTTTAAATGCATAATTTCTTCCAAGAGATATCCTTCTGACCTTCCATTCCACTGACCTCTGTGCTAGCTGGCTGCCTGCCATCTCCACTCAATGGACTCATCAATCCATCTTGGTTCTTGGATGGCCTTGATTTTACTGTCTCACACAGCCCTCTGTCATCCTGTTCATCTCTCATCCTTAATGTCATCCTTTCAGATTTTAACATGTCTGCATTTTTGGAGCAGGCAGCGTTTGATTACATTGAGCTGGAGAAGAACGGCCCCAAGTCCAGGTGGGCTATTGTTGTCAAAGTCCTTGCTGCCGGGGGCAATCGAAGCACATGTGTGGCCGTACCATATTTGCAAAGTTAATCACTGTGGGTTGTGCGTGACGTCCGTTCTGAAACTCAATTTATTTTTCTCCTCATTATTACTGATGATTGATTGCGTGTTTTAATACATTGATGTTTTGCGCTAAATGATGCTTGCACACACTTATCAATTTTGTGAAACTGTCAAATCCAGCGCAATGAGGAAAAAACGAAGCTGATTTGACGGATTGCCTATTCCTCTTAATAAGCTGTATGATGATAGCTAGGAGCATGGGGTCAGGCAGATGAAACAAATTCAACACTTTTCATGCATTAGATATTCTGTTTACTTTATTGGTGATCAATTGTCACACGCTGTCTTTCTCGACTGTGGGGATGAGTGGGTTCATGAGGAATATGAATAAATGCATGAACATTTACGCCTTGCTACTGATTTGCTGAGAAATGCCTTTATGGGGCAATTGCAGATCGATAAATATCTAGCCATGCTTCCTATACAGGACAAGCATAACTTATGGGCAGGTCTGGGAGTTTTCTGTTATATATGGACATGCTAAATGTCAGTCACGCATGGCCAGCTTTCCGAGGCCATTACGGGCATTTGCTCGGCACTATTTATAGGGAGCCTCAGCAATGTTTAGTCATGAAACACCTGACCCTCCAAGTCAGAGCGGGACCAAATGAGCATCAGAAAACTCCTGTTTGTCTAGCCTGAGGTGCACCTGCCTCTGAGCAAAATGGTTGTGGGTTCAATCCTCAGGCAGCATACCTATCTACACCCTCTTAAAATAATGGCCTATGTATTTTTCTTATTTATTTTTTTTTATTTATTTTTTGCAAAATTTAGATTTTTGCTTAATCAGCTCTTCATGGGGCTGTAAATTGTAAATTGCATAAAATGGAAAAGTCAGGTTTTTGTATTTCTTGAAAAACATAAAAATTGACATAATTAATTTAAGAATGTGTCTCTATGATATAGTATTCCCCAGCTCCTCCACAAAGTCCAAAGACATGCAAGTATTAGAAAGAAAAGTGGCAGTGAACTGTACATCTCTGTGTCAATCTTGTGACCAGTGGTCATTGTCCTGCCTAAAGCCCAAAGCTGATACGCTCACCCACACCCCCTAACAGGAAGAAGAAATGTCTATAGGACAGATATACTACAAGATACAAGTATAGTCTTTATTGAAGAGGTAAGAATACATATTATTATATATATAAATATTATGAAGCAAATGTCTCCAAATGACCTTCACCTTTATCTCTCATTGGCTTTTATGACCCATCGCTTTATTCCTGCTGTATTACTCCCCTGAAAGTGCTTTGGCTCCTGGCACTAGCTCCTCCTCAGTTATGGGCTGGGGCTGAGGCAGACTTTACACACACACACACACACTATATTTGTGTTCCTGGCTCCAGCTGAACCCTGAGGTCCGGACCTCACAGTCTACATAGTTAGTATTTCTAGGAAGCCACTGTGCTGAACAAATTGCACCAATAGGGACAAAGATGGCAGTCACTTACCGCTCAGACGCACCAAAGACAACCTCCTTTTTGCTTTTAGCTTGATACAAATTGTGTGCACTCATAAAATTATTAAAAATGTGCTCTTGGCATTTCAACACCCCACTTTCAAATTGAATTGAGAATTCTTTTGGTGGCAGTAATAAAACTTGCATATTCAACGCCAAATGTGCTTTGGGTTTGTTGTATGAAAAATCAGTGCAAAGTTTCTTAAAATAACAATCTACAGCTCATGCATTGAAATAGTTTTGTAATCACAGTTTCGACACAAAGGCAAAATAGCATTTAATTGCCATTGCGAATGTACATCTGTGTGACTGTGAATATAAATGAGTCTGCCAGGCCTTGTTCTCATGGTAACACAAGTAGGAAGTGATGTGCTGATTGACCTTGGCGCCGTGGAGATTTCTTCAGAAGCATGAACACAGCAGTGAGGTATAAGACTTCACAGGTCTACCAATCCACCGTTTTGGTCCTTTGTGAAAAACACTGTTATGTAAGGAAGGGGTTACCTCATGTTTATATCCAAATGTACACATCGGCAATACTGATGACGCAGATGTATAGAATTAGTGAAGTGAGTTTTTTTTTCTCAATGCTGCTATTCAAATGACTGGAGGCATCTGGTGATAATTATCTAGTGTTTCAGTTCACACAAACATACATAACTATACATGAAGTGTTGCTATGGCAGTACACAGGCAGGTCTGCGGGGGGCACTGCAACACTTTCAACTTAAGTCGTCTCCTTTCTTTTTCCTCACATCTTTTCAGCTCTGCGTGGCTTTTTCCTGTCCTCCTTTTGTTCCATCACTTATTCTTCACGTCTTTCCTGGTAATGCACGCTCTCATCACTGCTCTGTTTCTTCTTCTTTTGCTTTTTTGCAGGTTCCTCCCCTTCTACTTGGTCTCACAAGATTTAGGTGGACTCTCATTTCCTTGTCTTCTATTTCGTCTTCTGTCAGTCTGCCACTTTTCGCACAGATTTTAAATCAATATTATGTCCTGCTCCTTCTTTGCTTTTATATGAAATAAAACACATCAAGGCGTACAGCAGAGCCTAACCTCCTTCCTGTTAACACCTATTTCTCATTCATTGCATTTCCATATTGCAGCAGGGTGTAATTAGTATGGCTAGCCAAATAGCAGCATTATCAGATTGCAGTCTAATGGAAATATGACAGAAGACATTTTGCTGTGATTTTTTTCTCCCTTCCAGCGGCGTGCGAGATTATGACGTCAGTTCATTACTCATCCCGCCCATCCTGGTGCATTTTAGTGTAGGCAGCAATAGCCAATGAATTAAACGTGTGGTGTACTGTGTGGTGTTATCATAATCCAGTGAAAAGCTCTTTTATTTAGCAGTTATGAAACTACTGTATGACTCTATATCCACTGTGCCCACTGCTTGAATTTCCCAGTTTTCCAATTTTGTTTACAAAAAGGAGGGGGATGACTTTTTGGGGTGTGGAGCCCTTATCCAATCCTAGCTCCAAAAGTCTGGAGAGTAGAAGCCAGAGCAAAACAGTGTCGTCAGCAAAAGAACTGGACGTGGTATTAAGGAAAAGGTTTTGTAGGTTTGCAATAGCTACAATATGCAACATTCTAGGCCAATGTCTTTTCTTGACATAAGGGAAATAAAATGTAAATTTAGTATACACAAATCTTCATAAAGTTTCCAGATATTTTGTACTAATAAAAAAAAACATTATTTAACTATATCAGAAAGGGACAGGCTATATGTATGTCTTTATATGATCTACAATTTGATTTATTTTATAGGACACATGTTTTTGAGAGGGAAAAAAGCAATTAAACTGTATGAACAGAGGCAGGTCTTCCTTCAAAACCACTGACACTGAACTTTCCAAATGCTGAGCACTAAATAGAATAGTAGGGATGTTTTGCCCAAACCTCTATATGGTCCGTTTAAAGTACAGGCATATTAAAAATGCAAAAGTACATGTTTAATTAATAAAACATAAAATGAATAACTGAAACGCAGTATTTCAGAAGTGAACCAATGATTTCAGAGGGATAGAGCTCGGCAGAAACATTTTGTAATTTTCCAGTAAAATCGTTTGCAGATTCACAAACAATCGCCTGCCATTTCAACTTGTTGGGGCTTGAGGCTCAAAAGTGTCTTCTCAAGTAGACAGATATTTATCTAAAAAATGTCAGCGTGCCAAGTGTACTCATTCATGCCAGGAGTTGTAATCGAGTTGACAACATCTGCACTCCAGGGATTAAATGAAAGAACAGCAAAACGTTTGGGCAAATCCCATTGGATCAGCGTGGCCTGTGGTTAAACACTCTACAAAGTTCAATGCAACTTTTCCTTTGTGCAAACTGGCTGTCATCATCACCTACTATGGCCAGTTTGTTTCATTTAGCTGTATTGATTCTACTTTGTCACAAATGATAATAAAAAGCAGGCCGTGTCGGGATCTGTAATTAATGATTAGCCCTTATATGTATTACTATGTCAGGAAATGAGCGATGGCCACTTGATGGCTGGTGGCCACGACCTTGACTGCAGAAATTACCACTGAGGGGGAAGACCAAGGAGATAGGTGGCATGAAACAGCAATTTTTTAATGATTGAGTTATATCACTTTCATAGCTTATGGCTCCACGCTGCAAGAATACACAGACAATTAACTTTGAACCACTGCTTTGAGTCTAATTCACACACAATCCTCTGGCTACAAATACATTATTTCTGCTGAGAAACATATGTCGGAGGGCCTGGAAACCAAAGTAAATCATCACAGTATTTTATTTCTGTGAAATCAGCTGTTTAGAGAATCATTTATAATGTATATAAAAAGGAAGCTGCAATTATTAAAAACAAGACACTTCGCTTCATCATTTTTCTTCCGCTACTAATTTAGATAAACTCACTAAAGGATCCTAAACAGCTCAGTAAATCATAATTATGTTGTAATGGCTTTTTACAGCATAAATGCACTGCAAAGTTCAAACGCTACAATATTTCTTTTTCATGTTAGGGAAAGGTTTGTTTAAAACCAGAACACAGCATTAATTTAAGTATTTAGACATTTGGTAGTTTTCCAGAGCAGCAACATAAATGTATATGGCAATTATGAAACATGCTGTACTTTAGAGAGAAGGACCTTAATCAAAAGTGACTTTTTATAGTAGTAGTAGTTTTTAAAAATAATACTGCATCTAAAGAACCATAGAAACAGAAACATATTTGTCATAGATGGCAATATGACACATTAATATATCCCACAGTTGTATTAACTATAAACTGTTGTGATGGTAATACCAATGGGGTAACACACTACAGCCCAATGCTTCAGTGTAGTGTAGATACTGTACATCCATTTCCAAATGCTTACATTTTGGTTCAGTCACAATCATTAATTAGATTTGTCCAGAGCACAATGGATAAACGGTCATTAAACACATGCATTGGTCAATTTACAGAGAAAGGAAACGCCAGAAACAGAGAATGGGCAATTGTGCATGCTGGTTACCACACTGAGGTCCTGGGATACGGATCAACTGGTGAAAACATCAAAGGTGCATAATGTGCTCCATGCAGAGGGGATTATTTTGTCAGAGCGCGTATCGCTTGCCAATATACATGGCCATATCCAAGCGGCGCGCGGCTTAGACAAAGAAGACGAGACATTATTTCCAGGTTATCACTGTGCTTCATTGTGGTGTGGGAGAGTGCGCGCTGTCGGCTCAAATTAGACCATTGCAAAGTGAATCCCAAACAACCTCTGCACAAAAACACAGGGATATTTTGTCAGTATAATTACAGTAATGATCTGTTTGAATTGATACTAGTTCTTAGTATAGATTACAGGCTTCAAACTCGGAGTACACTGCGGACCAGACACCGCCTGCTGTGCAAAAGAGGCTGTCTTGAGCTGTGGTGGAGAATAGATGGTCTTCATACAAATGTATTCAATCAACTTCATTCAACCTGCCTCACGTCTCCTTTGAAAAGTGCATTGTCAACACTTACTTATGCCGACTGTATTGTAACGCTGTAATACTTAATCCTGTTGCTCATACATTTATATATACAGTATGTGCACCATAACACATACACCTACCTACGTCTATCCCCAGCAGCTTATAGGACAAACCCAGTCTGCCACAAAATGCCACAAAAAATGCTGATTTGATTCTGGTCTAAAAGCATTAATTTGCAATAATTACATGAAATTTAAGAGGGAGTAAAAATTTTAAATCTTATAAAGTTGGGGTAAAAAGTGTTTCCCATTAAGACATATTTAGTGATTCCTGGAGCTTGCAGACTCAATGACCTATGATCGTACAAGACTGTTTTAAGTAGGAGTAAGAAATTATGTTATATTATTGAGACATTATGCGTAAATCAACATTCTATCATTCATAATTTGGGGTGACAAATACTGGAGCTGATCCTAGTAACTCTGGGTCTTAAGTGGGATACCCCTACTATCATTTTCAGGGCTTTAGAGACACACACTGACAGATTACCATATATTCACTCAGAAGGGACAGTTTACAGTCACCAAATCTCCTATTGCTGTCTCTGAGCATTGGGGGGAAGCCGGAGCATCTGGAGGAAATACACACTCATTCAGAGAACTGTTGGTGTGACAACAACCTCCAATCTAAGAGCCAGGAGCGCTAATCACCCTGCCATGTCCATCAATAACATAAACATTACCTAGAACCTTCAGAATGAAGTACAACACAGTGTACAACAGTGTATATGATATAGTGTATAGTTTCAGAATTCTATCAATACTAAACTGAGAACTTTTGTTGACCTAAACAATGCTGTAATAAATCTGTGTCCAAGTCAGCAATTTACTCTATTTACTCTGTGTTGCATTAACAAACTGTATTTGCCTATTCTGGTAAGGCCCTGTTAGCAAAATAGGTATAAAAGACCACACCAGCCCACACAACACAATGGTATAAACAGTACAAACTAACAAGATTATTAAGAACATTTCAGTCTTTTCTAAGAATAAAAGCGGTGGATATTTATTCCTCTCATACATCCCCAGCATTTAATTCACTCATGTTTATAGTGTTGACAGCACATGCATTGTGGTTTGCAGAAACTTAAAATAGCAACATCACTTCTGGCAAATTGGATTTCTAATTACTCTTGCAATGCCATCTGTTTGAATTATAACTCTGGAGAAAAAAAGCTGTATTAGTGCAGCGTTTTACTGATTTCCGTGGTGTTCAACATTCACTGTTTCATTTATTAGCAGTAGGATTTCTCTCTCATACGCTTTGTTAAAATAAAATCAATTATCTGAGATTAAAACAATCCAGCGGCGGCCGGTCCCTAAAGCAGGAGGTGATTTAGCATGATCTGTCAGAGCTATGGTAGGGGCGCGATGGCAGCACGCCATCCTCATGTGGTGATGAATCTGGTGGAATACCAATGCAAGGGCTGCAGCTCTCTCCTCCACAAAGCACACTCTGAACAGAGCAGTTCTGCTGTACAAGAGCCCACATCTTTGAAGAAAACACAGGCTCATTCAGGCTCATCGTAGCCATTTTAGTGTGTAGCACTGATGCAAATGCACATGCTATGCTGCAGTTTGTAAATTGTACCTTACACCCAGACAGATAAAAATGCCTTGGGTAATGTTTGCAAGTCGTTCAAACAGTCTCAAAACCAACAGAAGTGTTCCTTAAATCTCAGTCAGTTATTATTCTTGTGTTGAGCTTCAAATAAGTCTCCTCTCTCTGCAGACGCTGCACACTGGATCAATGAGTCAAGTATACATGAAGATTGTGTCAATGTCTCTCACAAATCATTACTTTAGGACCTGACATCTTTACATTTTCTAATAGGAGACTGTTGTAAGGACTTTGAAAACTTCAAGAAGAAAGGACAAAGATTTTACCATTTACCTGACGTCCAGCTGATAGTAGTGCAGTGATGTTGGCGCACAAATACGATTAGATGATAATCATTCAGCCTATTCAGTAAGTGCTAAACAAATCAATGTGCTCGAACAAAAAGTGAGTCATTTCTCATCATCTGCAAAAAAACAAACCAGTGGGAATTGATGAGATTACCACAGAACCACGCAAACTCCAGGAGGAGAAAAGGAGTCGAGTTTCTTCAAAGCTTAATTGAAAGACATGCATTTCAGCGGGGCTCTTAGCTGTCCTGCCTTTTAGTTGAAAGTCTGGGCTCTGAAGCCAGCAGGTAGAATTTTACTCTTCTCATGCTTAGCTCATTAGCTAAACTGCCGCCATCTAACAAAGACGTGTCTCTGAAAACATGCCAAATATCAAAGTGAAGACCAGCCAAAGTGCCTTTACTGGCAACAGGCTATAGCAGGCAAGTGTATATGTGTTCACACCAGGATAGTTGGCTAAGATAGGGATCCTGTCTCTCTGCTTAACGCCTAGTTGTAAGGCCTTCAGGCAAAGTTGGCAAGATACACTAGAGCTGCTGCTGCATGGTTTACACTAACTCCACAGACCCCTATTATTTAGTGGCTGTAGCCTCTGTCATTCTAAACAGTAGTAGATCTATACAGAATACTACACAAAGATCTCTGACCACTCTGTGACCTATACCAGCTCAAAAATAACAATGTAGACTTCATTCTTCAGTGCTACCTTACTACTGTTTAATAAGACATATATGAAAAATAACGCCATTGGCATTGTGTGGAATAGTAAAGTGCTTCTACATTACTGATTTTCCCAGACATAGTGTAACAGTCTCAGAGGTAATTAGCTTTTTGTCTTATGTATTGGCTGCTTGTTTAAAACAGCTAAGTGCTTAGGAATCACTAAAAGCTTGAGCAAGAGAGAAGCATTATTGTTTTTGTCGATTGTAGGTGGCAGTAATGCACTATCAAATACCCTTTGTAATCTGCCTGATATTGTACACAGTATTTTGTTATTTGCCCCTGGACCACATTTAATTGCATGCTATATTGTCCCTTGTATAAATTTTATAGGTTACACGGTTGTATGACCTCTTATTGGCAACAAAAACAAGGTTGGACCTGGTATCAACATTAATGTGTTATTGGACAACCACTATACCGCCTTGCTTTAGCTCCTCCTAGCTGCACGTTTAGCGCCCATGCAAATATTACTGCTCCAATAATATCCATGACTCAGTGACCTCAGTGCTAAGAGAACCTGACAGGTAGTGCGTCACTTGTTAAAAAGGCAAAATGGGGCGAAAGCAATATCTATAATTATGTAACTAATTACTTCTGATACAAAGAAGTGGGTAAAATCATGCTCAGTGGCCTATTGAGTTTGTTGCTTTGTCATGGTAGATATTGCGAGAACGATATAGTTATGTAAACACAAAACACTACCACAGTCAATTAGGAGAAACAACAGGGTAATCCGCTAGCGTTTCATAGATATGAGTTTTCTATCTTGTTTTTCCGAACGCAAAGAGATTTGAGGCACACAATCTAATTTATTTCAAATGGAAACGTAACAATTAATAGAAAGCAGTGAAACAATTATAATCCACACAAGTGACGTTTTAAAATGGTCGTTGTAATGAATATCCTGTGTCAACAACTTAATTTCATTCTCCACCCTGGAAGAGGCGAGAGCTAACCATGCGGGTAGTAGATTAGCTTTTCAGACAAAAACAGTGTTGAGTGTTCAATTATTGTGGGGAGAAGAAATTCCATAAGAAACAACATGAACTGTCAGTATATCTCTGACGCTAAAGCGGCATTGGCCTGAAATGATTTTAACAAGATTGACTAATTTGTCGTGCCTCTGTGCGTCGTGTAATTTTGTGTCTTAACTTAATTTGTCAGGCAATTTAACAAGGTGAGGCTGTCGGTTGATTTTGACATCTCTTAACTTGATGAAACATGTGTTGAAGTCTCATTACTCGGGCAGACAGGGCGCACTTTTTTTGACAAATTTATGTCCATAAAAAATTCAGACAGTGGCTTGTCTGACCTGTTGGCCGCTCTGGACAATAACAAGGTCTTATAAGCGGCTAAAGCCAGTCGCCGCAGACACGCTTTGTGCTGTATCTTATTATCAAATTGGCTCTTCTTGGCTATCTCCCTCATCATCAAGAAAACTGAGATTTCGGTTTCTCGACATGATCCGAGTGTCACTAGATATGGACTAAAGATGTGAACCTGCCAGTCAGGGGCCTCTCTCATTTCCTGTCATAATAAAGCATACAACAGGTCTAGTGGATATATAAGTCCATAGAAATATGGTGGCCAAGGAGTAAACACTTTCACAAGTTTCTGGACAAAGAGGATGAGCCATTTTGTAGTCAGCATTTCAAAGTCTGGCCATTATCACAAAGGCCCGCCTCCTTTATCCTCGCAGACACTGAGGACACCACCAGGACCAGAATAGCTCTATGAGAAATGTCCAAAAGTGATGGAGTAGTCTGAGTATGTTATTGTCATCAAAACCCAAACAAAAATTGATTGAAATGTAGGTGCAAAAAGTAACAATAGGTATTTGAGAAGAGAGCGAGCATTATGAGGAGAGAGGAGCTCATTAGCTGCAGCAGTTTTAGCTGTTCAAAACATTGTGTCAGTACACATTTCAAAATGACACCTTTCTGAGACAAACAGACAACATTTCTCTTGTGTTGCCGTGCCGACGTCAGGGGAAAGCAGAAAGCACAATCTCCCTCACTCCGAAAAGGATTCCTTCCTTTTCTGCTGAAATAATGTGTTTTATCTATATGTTGATGTACATGTACAGCTTATGGACTTACATAAGGAGGTTTAATTCAGAAAACAAAACAAAGAGTAAATAAAAAAATAAGTGAACAACATGAGAGTAGTTCAAAGCAGTGCTTCCTAACCTCGGCTCACTGATCGAGGAACATGAAAAGGGCCCCGGGAGATGGTGGGTTTCACGTAGCGGCGTGATTTATGGTCCACCATAACAAATCAACAAGTTTAACTTTAATTGTTTTCTTTGCGATGGGAGGTGGGGTAGTTAATACAGAGCAATGATTGATGGCACAGGGCACCATGTTTGGCTCGGCACTTTGTCTTTTGCAGTGGAGCTCAGGAATTGAACCAGTTGATAGAAGCAATTAATTTGAGAGAGATTTTTTTCTTTCCGGAAATATACCACTTCTAAAAATGAGCAGCAAATTGGACCCTTGCCTTGTCATCGAACACAACACATCTTATACGCTTCTTTTATGTCTCGAGGTGAGAAGTATAAATACCTGTCTAGTATGGCTTTGGGCTTTTTAATTAACAAGCATAGACCTGTATTATCAACCAAGAAACAAGTTAGTTTTCAAGTGTGTGTTTGTGTCTTTACATATGGTTTAATAAAGTTATCAGGTTAAGGTACATTAGTTTGCTAAATAATTGAGACAACCATTTAATTAAACACTTTGCTGATGGTGCTTCTCTTGGAATAGTGGCTGTTACCCATTAATCAGTGGTGCACACCTAATTTACAAGGACAACAGTGCCGGGATGGGGGCCTGTGGAGGGGAGCGGTCACACCAATGGCATTAAATCACCATTAGTAATTAGTAAAGCTCGAATGGCACAAGAGCATGTACACTAGATCACAGGGTAAAGAAACATCTCCAGTTAATATCACACACTCCATCAATCACCATAAAACAGGCAAGTGTGAAAATGGTGATCCAAAGGTATCTCGTGGTGTAACCTTGTGGCAACTGCCAGTAACTCAGTACACGACAAAATAGGTCTATTTACTCTTTGAATTTGTTCCAGCTTGCTGCCGTACAGTGCAAAGACTGAAGATGATTTACTTGAGTTGATTATTGAATAATGGAATCAAAGGGGAAAAGAAAACTTTGCTCAGAAAGGTCCCACATTCACCCTGTAATTTTTATATTTCCATATTTAAACAGTGTCAATGTCAACTTCGTTCGTTCAAGGGTGAATGTACCTTTCTTCAACATTGCATCTCTTGGGGAATAATAGCCTTGAAAAAATGAGTGCACCAACCTGACATCTCAACAGATCTTGTAAGAAATGAGAAAGAGGCAAAACTTTAAAGAAAAAGAAATAGAAATATGTAAAACTAAGCAGATATGAATGAGATTTTCTGGTCAAACTAAGTTTTTGGAAGTCTATATTCTTTCCTTCGGTATGTTATGACAGTGCTTTTATCCAAAATTGCAGAGGGTTGAGAGTGATTGGGATTTTTTTTCTTTCTAATTTAGAAAGAATTGTTACATAAAGAGAAAATATGTGTGTTAAATTGGCCAAAGATTGCTTGTTTTGTAACCTTGTATCACCTGCCAGTAACTCAAGCCACCCCAAAGTATGTCTATTTACTCTTTGAATTTCTTCCAGCTTGCTGCCATCTGATGCAATGGACTTTAGATGATTTACTTGTGTTGATTATTGAATCACGGTGGAAAAAGAGTAAAAGAAAGCTCAGCCCAGAAAGCTCCTACGCTGGACTTTTTAATTAAGTTTGAACAAAAAAATCTGGTTCTTTTCCTGAGTCAATTCATAAAGATGACCTTCATTGTGAATTAGACTAATGAAATATGATGAGAGCTGCTTGAGAGTGTTGATCTCGGTGTGTACAGAAAGGGGGCAGGATAAGAAAGATTAAGGCCTGCACACAAACTTTGGCTTGTCACGATGGCCACGCGGTGCATACCAAAACGGCTAAGACAATAAATCAAATGAAACTGATTGCAATACTGTCTCAGAGTGTTTTCCCGAGCATCAATCACATTTACAATGAATTACAAGGGCTGCCGCGAATGCTTATGATGCAGAGCAAACTGAGATGGACCCGCACCAAACAAATGATATTATTGTAGTGGAGTCTGGGAAAGGTGACTTGCACAAGGACGATGTTTATTATGTCCGGTAACAAAAGGAACACATATAATTAAACGCCTAATGAAATGAGTAGCAATCTCGACAGCCGATTAGACATGTTTATCAGCGATGATTGGGGTTCAGAAACTTTGAAAATAAACAAAACACTGTAGAGGTCACCGGAATTGTTTCATTCACATTTGCTCACTGGCCCAGGTCATTTTTCGATTAGGAGCAATACAAATGTGTGCATAGTGGTGTACATGGTTTTCTAAATATAATTTTGTTGTGGATTTGATTCTTGGACAGTCTGATATAATTTGTACGTCCTCCCCCATCTTATCGTGTTTCTGGGTATTCTGGCTTCCTTCCAATGACATGGATGTGTTAATGTGACCTCAAGTGTTTGCAACTGAGACCGAATGGTTGTCTCTCAGTGAATGTCTCTGTGTCAGCCCTGTGAGGGTTTATTCCACCAAAGGCCATTTCATGCTTGGATAGATGCCAGTCACCCACAATACCCTACAGTAAAAAGGAGAAAAATGAATCATATCACTAGTCAGAATTTGAGCATACTTGTGTATTTGAAACAGTGAAACAGCTTTTCATTCACCCTGTCTGCCAAGTACAGTACTTTACTTGCCAGGAACCAAGTACAAACTCACAAGAGAAAATAAGGTTTGTACCAGATTTTGATTTGAGCTGCTTTTCGTGTGCTGCTCCCAGGTAAGTGAGCCAGTAATAAAAACTGTATTTAACAATATTGACAATAGTTGACAGAAAAAAATTACATTGAATGTACACTCACTGGCCACTTTATTAGATACAACAGTGTTTTTAGTCATTTATAAAATGAGGAAGTCACATGGTGGTTTCTAGAGAATAGTCTCAAAAAGTAAAAGTTCAGTTCTGTGGTGAAAAAGCCTTGTCGATGACAGAGGTCTATGAACATGTTATGTAAGAAAGATGAGAAAAGACCTTTTTTAAAAAAAAGATTGAGTCACCTTGATATCATTACACCGATGTTTTATAACAACTCTAAAAACATGCATTATCAAATACAAAGGCAAAGACAAAGAGATTACGAAGCAAAAAGATTCACCACAAGTCTTAGACAAGCTAATTAGGCCCGGAAACACATGCAGCAGACAATACCACACAATCTACAAAAAGTATATCTGGCATCAAGTGAGCATCTCGTCACAGTTTACTAACTAACTAATGAGGCAATCAGTTCAGTTGACCTGGAGAGACTTTCTAACCCTGACCCAAGGCCACAAACCTCCTGTCTCCAAGCTCTTAGCTCAGCACTTTTCGCTTCAATTGAAAAAACGCAATTAGGAAAGTTTGTGAATGCGGCATCGATAGAAAAGAATCTTTAAAGGTCTGAGCAGCAAAGACTGTGAGGTGTCCACAGGTAGAGGAAGTGCAGTGAAAATAAAGTTTGTGTCTGGCCAGTGTCTGCAAATAAACAGGGTTAGCCAGGAGTGTGGATTATATGATACAGTCAGTAAGGACCAGTCAGGAGTTGGAAATGACACAGTATGAATAAGCTTTTGGGCAGGCAGGTCTGACTCAAGAATCTCTGATGGTTTCACCCATGGCGGGCTCCAGTCCAACCGTGGGACCTCTATCTAACAAACCCTCCAACCTCAGAAGTCACACTCATTAAAGCTTCCTTCCTCCAGCCAGAGCTTCTCACGTCTGGTTTCACCAATTCTCAGGCAGTGAATCACCATAGCCGCCCAGGTATAAAAGGTTTCTTCCACTCTGAGAAGACAGCATGGGCCTTCCTAAATTTGTTTATAATGGGCATATCCCCTTTGAATAGAATGATGCAAAATGAATTAGTCAGTGAGTGTCATTTGTGATGTGGTGCTAGACATAAATAAAGCTAAATATTTTTTGTTGTCTGAGATAGTATTAATTAATTAATTAATTAAAGTAAATATTTCTACACTGACAAAATGATAAATCAAATTGCCACAAGTAAATGATTATAAGAATATGTGTCTGTGTCAGCCCACAGTCCAGGAGCTCATAGTGACCTTGATAGGCTTCAGTCACGCACACCCTCTAGTGGAATGAATAGAAGATGAATAGCTAACAAAAGTAAAAAATATATATTCTACTTAAATAAGAGCAATGACAACTAAAACACACCTATTTAGTTTTATTGTCCTCACATTCTAATAATAACAATGACTGAGATAAACCTTCACAGACTAATAATAACTAGCAATATTATAATGAAAAAATGTCTTGTCTTTATTTCTCTGTTTAGTACAACAGTTGTCCTGAGCATCTGT
>JAVQKG010019610.1:0-11705 GCA_036025885.1 Hypseleotris bucephala
AAGAGCAAATATGTCCACGGCATGTTTTACAAAGCGATCAACAAAATACAGCGGCCACAGGAAAACTTCCACGTCTCCACAGCAGCCGATAGCAGTCATTGATAGCAGCAGTTAGCTCCGAGTCCAGTCAAAGAGCTAACAGCATTTTTTATGCATTTTTTGCAGATTGACTGTGAGGTCATCACATGCATGGATGATGGAACCCTTGCAAACTACATCCCCACTTACGGGGACCGGATTGCACTCTTTAATTTTTGCAGAAATAAGCAATCCCAAACCAAAAGAAAGCCAGGACTATTAGAGAAACTCCGTGAGAAAATGAAGCTTACTAAGGAAACATCTCAGGGCGAAACATCACATGCTGAAAATAACACCAGGCAGACAAAGAGACTGAAAAAAACTCGAAATATTGAAATTGGGTGGATACATAGTGATGGAAAACTTACAAAACAAATGAGGGCAAAGCAGGGAGGTGGCACCAGAAAAGTTCAAATGCCCACTGAAGCTGGATTTGAGGACATCATTGGGGAGGGGAAAAAACTGTTTTTCCCAGGTGGCGTCTCTTCTAAAGGACCAGAATCCGATTTCATCTTTGAACTTTGGGACTTCAAACAAAATGCACTGAATGAGGACACCTGCAAATCTATTGCCACTATGTATGATGCTGCAAAGCTTTCTATGTTACGCTTTTACATTGCAACAAAGAATAAAGATGACAGTGACAATGATGATTCCAGCGAGACATCTGAAGTCATCTTTGTCTCCGGTGACAGTGACATTAATTCTGGAGCTGGTGAAGAGGCCACAACAGCCCTGCTGTTAGACGACTCCTCTGATTCTGAAATTACATTTGGACATGCTGACATATCCGAAGAAACACTAGATGACACTCTTATCTATAATGCACCTTCCACACATTCAAGCTCAAGTTCAGACATAAGAGACAAAATGACTATTACCATACACCACACTAACACACTTAATGACATGATTCGCGCTTTTAGTGATGCTGACATTTTGCAGAAAGACGTTAATGTTAAACGAATTCTGCCAGACAACACAGAAGAAGCTGGGAGTGGATCGGGAGTTTTTAGGGATGTCCTTAGCTGCTTCTGGCAAGAGTTTTACGAGAGATGTACTCTCGGTACTACATCCAAAGTCCCGTTCTTACGGCATGATTACACTGCGGAAACCTGGAAGGCAATCGGTAGAATACTTTTAAAGGGCTACCAGGACTGCCACTATTTTCCTAATAAAATAGCAATCCCATTTCTCGAGCAAGTGTTGTTCAACGACGTGTACTGTGATCTTAAATCACATTTTTTACAATATGTCAGCAGCCAAGAGCGAGACATTTTGTCTCAAGCTATAATTAGTTTCTCAGAAGTGGACCATGATGATCTCCTTGAGGTGCTCGACAGTTACGGATGCAGGCGAAGAATAAGAGAGGAAACATTTGCCACAATACTGAATGAGATAGCACATAAAGAACTTGTTCAGAAACCAATGTTCGTCATTGACAGCTGGAGAGAGGTCATGCTTAATTCTCTCCCTCTCACTCCAGAGTCATTGGCCAGCATGTGCTCAGACCTACAACCGACCTCCAAAAAGGTCTGTCAGTTGTTAATTTTCCCTAATTTATTGACACCAAAACAAAAAGAAGTGAGCAGTCATCTGAAACGATTTATTCGCGAGCTTGATGAAATGAAACTACAGAAATTTATGCGCTTCTGCACAGGCTCTGACCTTTTGGTAATCGATAACATTTTTGTAGAGTTTGATGACATGACTGACTTTACCCGAAGACCAATTGGGCACACATGTGGGAGGGTTTTAAAACTATCAGAAACCTACGAGAATTTCCCAGACTTCCGATCGGAATTTAATGCTGTACTTGAAAGCAGTGTCTGGGTAATGGATATTGTCTAGATTTTTAGTACATGGCTATTGTTAATCTGGGACTCCAAAAGGGCAAAACCTAAGACTTAACAAGGACTACAACATGACAGAACTAGGACTCTGGATGCTAAAACTGAGTGTAGAAGTATACTTGTGTCTGGTGAAACACAGTACAATACAGTTTGCATGTTTTTATTGAGAAAATCACTTTAATTTCAATATTTTAGTTCTTCTATTATCACTGCACGGATAGAAATATGTTTTATCATAATTTGAAGGACTAATGGTTAAAGAGGTGGGTGAGATTTAGCAGTTAATAGTTGTTTAATTACATGTGCTGTAATACACCCAGATTGCCATTATTTTTTTTTTTGTAAGGTTGAAATTTTAAAGTAATTCAAATACTTAACCAGTGTTATTATATATATGTTTTTGTACAGGACTAGGTACATTTTGCATTGTTGCACATGAATATAGCAGTTGCTGAAAGTGAATTTATTCCTTATGTTTTGTTTTACACATACCATATGTGTACATTTGTTGTCTGGTGTAGCCTAAGATTTTGCACTCTTTCAATTTGTAAAAACTGAGCAAACTGTTACATTGATTACTGTTTTTGAAAAGGTGTGCCCTTCTTGTTATAGGCTTATACCATTGTTTGAAATGTTTACTATTTCAAATTAAATGAAATGTTTTTTCAATACGTTTTGCGTTTATTTCCTGACATTAACCCAAAAATGATTTAATTGTAACAGATTACTAAAGTAAGATAGTTAGATAACTATTGTTAAACTGTCTGCTGCACATTTTCATACACCAACATTAGCGTAGTTATAAAATTATTTACAGCCTAATAAAATAGTTTTTTTAAACATTCACGTTTTATATATTCATATCAATACACGGAGGCACTGTTTTCTTCAACACAATTGCAACAAGGTAACTAAGCTTACCTTTTTACCATTGACTTTTGATAATTTTTTTTATAAATACAATAATCTTGAAATGTACAAATCTGATTGCTTTAGATCCATGAGAGAATCGCATTAACTTAAAAAAGGGGGTTGTAACCAAAACTGCGGTGTGTCGTGACCAGAGTGACCAGTGAATCGACCATGGTCCGTGCCAGCACCGACCACCCGTCCCGTGGTCCGTAACCACGTTGGGACCATGGTGAGAGCGCCAACGGACCAGAGGGAGGTCTGGTCAGATAGCACGGACGCCCTCCCACTGGTAAAAATACATCCAGGCCGCTTTTATTTATGTCTTTTGACATCATTTAGATCCACAAATACGCTGTTATTGCTCTCTGTTTTCCAATGGTCTTGTAGTTCACCGGGATGAGTGCAGGTTTCTGGTACCAGTGAATATGGGATCGCGTCCGGGGTGAGTCTTACAATCCGGTGCAATTTTATGTCACAACATCAGATACACATTCAGTGTTATTGTCCGTGCACTACCACCCACGGCCAGAGGAGGCGCTGTTGCGCGTGCTGCTTGATTATAAAGCTGGAAATAGTGAAAACATTAGAGTGGACGTTTAACCATAATACATCCATGCGTTTAACACATAAACGGCTCATCTGTGACACAAAACGGTAAGAAAAGTAATTTTTTTGTGTTCTATATTTGTTTAATGTGTTGTTTATCTCACAATAAGAACGATTTTGGTGCATTTTTTGAAATAAGCACTTTTAGTAACCATTTTCAGTGACCATTGTAATTAAACGTAGCTAAAACTGCAGTCATATCCTTATGTTTACTAGTACTTTTTAGACCAAAAATCGTGATTTTATATTTATATACTTTATCAATTTTACGTTTTCAGTCTTATTTATTTCAGGACTAATTGCACTCTTAGCATGGCTGGTTAGTCATATTTCAAGTATACAAGTCTCTACTGTAAGTCAAGTTGTACTTATTTTGGACACTACTGTAAAATAAATTATTTAATAGTATTTTGGACACATGAATCGTCCTCCTCAGACATTTGTCTAAAATGTATGTCCCTTGAGCATTTCAAATATATTACTGTCTAAGAAATGTATTGTAACTATTGTAAATTAAACAGTCAAGGCTAATTTTACATTGAAATAAAATTAATAAATATGTACATTTATATTAATTGTACTATTGTCACTACAGATATAAATGAAGCTAAACAGTGTTTTCCTGCTGAAGAGGCCAGCAGAGATCCTCTCCTCTTCAAGACCTGTTTACCAGCTGTATTTATGGGAGAAGCAGCTCTGCACCTCTGCGCTGACTCCATCTGAACCCATGGTTAAGTGTAACATTTTTTTTCATCAAATTTCTAGAGGGCGTTTTCAACCTTTGTTAAAACCACAATGAATAAGAAACACTTTGGAGATGTACTATAGATACAGACTCTGTATTCAGTGAACTATAAGGTAGACATCTCAATAGAAGCTCCAAATTAATGATACAACTACTTTGTGTCAGAACTGTCTGACTACAACTACTGAATGAACAGATTATCTCAGAGGACTAGGACAGGGGTTAACGTCACCACTACCACCACCACTCAGTATTTATTTAAAGTCTAAAAGTTTGTGGAGATTTCAAATTATAAATCACTCCGCTAGGCTATTTCACTCCTCTCTGTAGTTCACAATTTCTGACTAATCACTGATCTTTTTTTCAGTGATTGATGAAGAGGGACAAGGTGATTGTACATTAATCAAAAAATGTGTAAAGTAATTATTTGGTTCTTTTTAAGCTACTGTCAGCTGTGGATCCCATAAGTCTCATTTACTTAGCTATTGGCTTACATAATGCTTAATCAAGTACTAACAACATTTTAAGATACACACTCCTGTATTTAGTTCACAACAAGATGTCAGTCTACTGGGGCTGTAGTCAACCAAAGCAGTATTGAGAAGGAAAAATGTTAATCTCAGTCAATATGACCTAAAGAATACAGCGGTTACCTTGAATAAAAATCATAATAATCATAATAAGTTATTAAGTAATAAATTGGACCAGCTTTACTGATGCAGAGTGAGTAATTGACTACAATTGTAGTTGACTAAGACCTCACTGCCCGATTTCTTGACTAAAGGCTGTCAGCACTACAATCTACAAAGCAGACGAGTAATGATTCCAACTTTGTTTTTCAGTGATGGACGAAGAAGGACAAGGTGAAGACGCTCTGGTCTGCATCTCCCCCCAACGTGAATGTCCTCATCCACCTGTTTCAGGTAAATTAGTCCTCTCTGAGTAGTTTACAGTGTGTTTTGTGTAAATTAATTTCATTTCTGTGTTTTACAGCTGCTGAGCCTGGACAAGCTGTGACATGCATCCAGTTTGAAGAGGATTCTGTCTGAAGGAGAATATACTGTATTCTAAAACACACTTACATTTTTACTCAACACACTATTTGTTTCATTATTGCCATTTGTAGAAATTGAATCGAAGAAAAAAATGCCAAATTGCATATTGAAATCATGCGATGAGCTACAGTATTTATACAGCATCAATATTAAAGTAATATCTGAGAAAAGAATAGTTCAATAGGGGGTTCTTTCAAATCTATTGTACAGTTCAGACAAATTTACACAAGTACAAATCCTCTGCTAAAATGTACAGTATATGCCTTCTATGCATCTTCTGAGTCCTCTCGGAACAAAGACAGGTTTATTGATAAATTTGATCTTTCTATTCTTGATATTTTGTACATGTAACATAAGCGCACACAGTTGAGCAGTAGAAAACAGTTGTGGAATTTAATGGCTATTGTGATTTATCATTAATAGGCATTTTTGTGTACATTTTTAATGTTAACTTTACATTTTCTGAATTTTCTTTGTAATCTGTATAGTCTGTAAAACATTTTGAAGCTTGTATGTCTGTCAACAAAAATGTAAATGCTCAAACTGACAATAAACCACAATAAATCTTGACTGACTGGTGTTCGTTCTTTTTATACAGACATAAATAATAAAGATAGTGTATATTTTAAAAATAGTGTATATAAGTTCAAATGCTTTCAAAATACAGAATATCACAAGGCCTGTTAAATGAAAGGGAAGAAAGATAATTAACTTTTTCTTGGTTCCTTCTTGATGCTTTCTCAAATGATGGATGGGGCTATCTGTTCTTCAGTTGAATATTTTGTATGGTTTCAAAGATCTAAATGTTTGTTTTTGTTTGTTGAAACTTGTCTGGACTGATGTCTAGACCAGGATCGCTTTGAAAAACAGATTTTTAATCTCAGTGCGGTTTTTCCTAGTTAAAGTAAGGTAAATAAAAATAAATAAATAAAAGCTTTTACTTACTACAGGATGAGTGAGTTATTTACTCTGTTTTTATATGATCCCAACATATCAGACTGCAGAGCCACTTTAGTGATAACAGTAAATACAGTCTTTAAACATGATCTACCGTATGTAATGAACATATATACCAGACATATATGTGTCTTGTGACACATGTCTTGCAAAAAACAAATGCATAACATCTTATTTCATAAATAATGGCATAATTACATTTGATAATAGTATTTCCCATGTATGGATAGGACAGATAATTTAAAAAAAATGTTGTAGACTGTTATAAATAAAATGTTTTTGTGTCTTTAGATGTACCAGTAGATTTTAATAAGTCAAATGATGCTTCTTGATATTTAATGTATAAAAATCCTTCTGCTTTTCTTGGGATTCAAACCAGCAGCAAGAAGGCAGCATTCTGATTGCAACAACAGCCTTCTAGTGGTTCGAAATGATGTCAAACGACAAATAAACGGCCTGAATGTATTTTTTACCAGTGGGAGGGGGTCCTATCTGACCGGACCTCCCTCTGGTCCGTGGGCGCTCTCGCACGGACCACGGTCATTTCATTGGTCGCTCTGGTCACTGGACAGACCACAGTTTTGGTTACAACCCGTTGACCGTACAAGAGTCGAACATTCAGCCTCAGTAGTCTCCCATGTGGTAAGCATGCGCATAATGAGCTATACATCCTTCAAAAAATCTGGCAATTATCAACACATAATAGGTATTAATATATGCATGCATTGACCTCAAGCTACTTTTCAGCGCAATTACCCCATGTGATTAAATTTAATTATAGGTTTTGATAAGAAGCACTACATGAAAACAAGTTGATGTACAGTATGTCTCCAAATACTAAAATCACTACAAATCTATGCATAAATACCACAAATCAAAATAATGTAGATGGCATAATAATTAAGACAATCATTTTTTACTCCTTTAGTAAATCAGAACTCACAATACATTGTATAAGTTAGAAAACATTAGAAAGTCTGCCTGTGTTGCTTTTCTGCTCCAACAAAACTTTATTTGTTTTTATACTTTTGCAAGACACCAACAACATCAATACTGTTAGTCTTTTAAATAAATTGGGCCGGCAACATAAGCTATGCTTCAGCCAAAAAAGGCCCTTCATCCATCCAATCCAAAATAAATAAAGACTAAATAATCCAAAAAAATAATCCAAATCTTTTATTTCTTCCAATAAAAATGTATATTTACACATCATCAATACTTTCTATGATTTTCTCTCTTAACCTGGTGTACAAATCGGCTGCAGCAAATGGATCTGACGGTGCTTCCCATCCATATTCCTCCATGAGCATACAGGACAGTTCAAAGACAGTCTCATCACAGGGAAATTGTCCTTTGGGTGTACACTCTTCCATACATAATGCAACTTCATCCACAGAAATGGGTTTTAGTCTGTCTTCTGCATTGTGGAGCTCTGGAAATGAGTACATCACAACAGGTCGCCCAGAAGCGGAATCCCCAGCTAATCTTGGTCGGATTTTGTGCGAGTTCCATGTGTGCACCACTTCATCAAGTTCTTCCTGCCCCCAAAAAAGTATATAAACTTTAAAATCATACTTTTATTAAATCAATTATATAAACCCTTATTCTTTGTTAATACACAGAACAATGAAGCATTTTACCTGAACCAGATTTAAAAAGCAGAACTGGATAAGACTTTTGTCCAAAAAGGCCCCTGTGAAGTGGCCATCATCCTGAATAGTTTGAAATAGATTAATCCAGAACTGTGCACTCTGTTTGCGGAGAATACCCCACCATCCTTCAATACGCTGGTTAGCTGTACTTCGCCCATAAAGAAAGCTTCTCTGCCCTGCAAAACTGTCTGTTTGGTTTCTTCGCATAAACATCTGCAATTCTGCTACACACCCATTCTCAGTGCCCCTGTCAGCACGTACCCTCTCAGGGCATCCCCCAATGGATGAAACAGTTTTCATGAAGTAACTTGCAATAACTTTCGGATCATTATTTGTGGTGTAAGCCTCCATCCACAGAACGTAGCGGCTAAATCCGTCTATACAACCATTTATGGCAATCCCATAAGGTTTTAATTTGTCATAACCATCCATGTGCCATAGAGCATTTGGTCCTCTGCAGCTATACTGTCGTCTTCTCAAGCGATGTGCTCTTCGTGCTTCAACGCCTTGAGGATCAACCAATTTGATGATTTGTCTGATGGTATCTTGTGATACAACAAATCCACGATGAACGGCACGAAGATGTAGCCATCTATAACCCTGCATCTGTCCACAGGTCATCATCTCATGCTGAACAAAGGCCAATACTTCTTCCAAATCTGTCTGGTTTTTTCTTCTAAACAAACCAAGTCTTTTACAGATTCTTTTAAGAGTTCGTACACTTATAACTTTTTGATGGTTTTGTGCTAATATTGCAAGTATTTCTCTGTTGCTAAAAGACAGTCTGAAATAAAGTTTTATGTAGTCATCCAAATTTGCCATTGCATAGCTGAGAACTAACAGAATAGAAAAGAAGTAGCTAAGTCCATATCCCGGTCTCCGTAAGTGGGGATTTGGTTGGCAATGCTACATAATCCATTCACATGATAACCTCACAGTCAATCTGCAAAAAAGATATAAAAGAAAAGACTGGAATTAAATACAAGACAAGACAGTAAATGTGTGCAAACAATGACGGATTGGAAAGACGTTAACTTTCCAGTATTGCCCTACAGTTAACTTTAATCACTTAATATAAGACAAATTCATCATCATTTTACATTAGGTTTTACATTAAGAATAATACAAACTTTCTTTGACAACGCCTGATATGGCCTCTTTTGTTGCATTTAGGAAAGCTTCTGCTATATGCACACTATTGTATCCTTTATCTGTCCAAAATTTATTTTTTTTCTATCTAGTGTTTAAAGTTGAAGGTTTAAATCAGTCATCTGGACTTGGGTTTTGAGTTGAAGACATTTCGGCTCTTATCCAAGAGCCCTTATCAATTCTAAAAGTTGACTGGTGAGAGTTCAATTATATATCCTATTCCTGAGTGGGAGGGTTTAACCTAAACCTGTTCTTAATGGTCTGTGAGTGATGTAAGGGCTAGGGTGGTTTCGGGTCATTAGTGTCATGTGGTCTCAGTTGCTGGAGGTGGGAGCCGTTAGCTTGTGAAGTAATTTCAGGTGAGACTGCCTTTGTCCTGGTAGAAATGACTTGTTTATTTGGTAAGTCTTTTATGGTGCTATTGTAGATGGGTGAGAGATTGATCAACTTTTAGAATTGATAAGAGCTCTTGGATAAGAGCCGAAACGTCTTCAACTCAAAATCCAAGTCCAGATGACTGATTTAAACCTTCTTCAACTGGGTCAAATGCAAACATGGCCATACCATCTACCCATTTTCTTTATAGTCTGTGAAAAATAACAGCTCTAAAGTGCACTGATTGGACGACATTAATTAAAAACGTACTTTGTCCTAAAATAAGAAAAAGTTACACATATAAAATCTAAAAAATGTCTGATCCTGTTCAAGGACGTAAAGTAGGTCAAGTGAATGACTAAAGTAAAACTTGTGTTAACCCAATTAACATCAGTACAGGCCAGAGAAGGTACTAAAGTTAACTAATAATTACGACTGATTTCATACATCTAATCAGTGCACTTTATTTTTACAGAGCAAAAAGTAAAAATACTGCAACTTCAAGGTAAAGTCAACTAAATGAAATAACGTGAATAAAAGTTTAAAAAGGATATGTTTAGCTGTGAATAAATGTATTTTGTTTATTGTTAGGACCGTTCTATTAAGATAAAAAAAAATGGATTAAAGTAAAAAGCAGGAGTTTTTACATGTTAGACAAAGGCCAGTTTACTTTGAACTAATTACACACAAAAATAAAATACTCTTACAAAATGATAGTGTTAACATACATCAAATTGCATCATTCGCCGATGAGAGATATAGTCCTCATTGTGGATCATGCCACATTTCTCAGCTTGTTTAAAAAATATAAAGAAAATGAGAGAGAGGCAGCTATGGGGCTTTGCAGAGCGGTGTAGTGTGGACACATAAAGAAAAGATCAGCTTGTGCACTGGACATAAAGCACTGTCAAAATTGAGTTAACCTAATTGTTGTAAAAATGAAATGCCTTAAAAATACCCTTACTGTTTTTGTTTTCTATACAAAGATGTTAGTCTGGTTGAATCTCATTGACTGCATTCAATTTAAAGGGTGGAATTTACCAACATAAAGTAAAATGATAGACATGACGCAAAAAACCACACAGCCTGTTGGTAACAAGGAAGTGATTACGGTAAGCAAAGTTTGTATATGACATGGTCAACAAAACACACAGCGCTGTAGGTCATAAGTGGCTTGTGATTGGTCTGTCCGCACAATCGCAGAGAAATGATTAGCTACAAGCAAGGAACCAGATCCCACTAGTATAAGTAGGTGGGGCTGGTATACCAGGCTAGTATTTGGCAGGTTGGCTAGTGCTGAATACATCATATTTTTAGGGCAATCAGTTTGGTTAACTCAAGTTTCACAGTGGCATAAGTGAATATTGCCATCAACAACAAAATCTTTCATGTGCAATTCATTACTTGTTAAAATCTTTTTAAGTTAAAGATAAATTACATGTTGTACTGTATATGAACAATATCTCAGTCCTGTACAAAGCACCATCAGAGGACACCTTTCACTTTGCATACACTTCAAATAAAAAAAACAAAAGAAAAGAAACCCAATTTTTTTAGGTGTACACAAACTTGTAAGAACAGTCCACGGTCGTAGAGAACAGGCAGCATCTTTTAGAAACATTCAAGGAATTCAAACAATCCCCCTTTTCTCAATTAAAAACAATATACAAAATAAACACGAGACGAGTTAGCAGGCAAAAATGTTTGGTGGAATTTGGTGGAAAACATGCACAAATGGTTGTGTGGTATTTGTGATGGCAGTCAGACAAATGTTCAGAATTAACATGAAAAAAACAATGTAACAAAGCAGACTTATTGGCTCCTGTTTCTTGATGATAGAAAAAATGTAGTGTTTAAAGAGATAGTCTGGTATCTTATAATTGTGGTACTAGGAGATACTATGAGTTAGTTAGTGTATATCTTATAGTAGTCTACCTTCCATATATTACAGTAAACGTGACTACAAAAATAATTGGTTTCAAATTGTTTGGTTTGTTTCATGTTTGGTTTCAAACATTTTTAGTAGGCTATGTTTCTTAAACTTAGAAATCATGATAGAAACAAGAAAGCACTCGGAGAGTGCATACCGACGCCAGGACAGCTCACTTCCCCAATACAATGTTTTGGCACTAACTGCGACTTTAGTCTGTGAGGTCTAAGGGTTTTTATATTGTTAACGAGCAATTAAGAGGCCCCGCCCCTAAACCATGACAAATATGGGAAGGGTCCATTTGAATTTTGTGATTTGTCTGGATGTTTGTGAAGAATGCTTTTGCCAAGTTTTGTAAATTTCTCTAAAATGACATTTTTCATTCAGTCTGTA
>JAVQKG010019670.1:0-18191 GCA_036025885.1 Hypseleotris bucephala
TTTTTTCTGAACTGTTGTTATTCTTCTTCTTTTGTTTTTTTTCTTGTTTTCTTATGGAAAATAAGCTTAGCTTCAGCCAATGCCTTTCAGACACAACGGATGTTACCCTGTTTTTGTTACTGTAAAAATGTTATTTATATATATATATAGATATATATATTTATATATATTGGGTGTGCGTCTGAATAAAAAAAACTGAACTGAACTGAACCTCTAGCCACAGCAGTCCTGGGGCAGACTGCCAGAGACAGATATTTTGTCCTCTCCAACCACAACCAAACACACCACCACATCACACATGGCATATTCAAACATACAGACTGGAATCACAGTGGATGAAGTGTCTAAGGATGCAAAAGAAATATGAACTGCCAACCTTCTAGTTAGTGGATGCCCTGCTATACAGCCCTTGTAGTAGTAGTACTACTATACTCTAGCAGTTAGAAGTGAAGGAGAAAGGGAATGCAGAGCAGATTAAAAGCAGAAGTCAAAAGTCCTGGGGTGGATGGGTGAGTGGAGCATGGTCAGAGCAGACACCATTGATTTCAACACAGAGTGCCAAGCTCAATTCTAAATCAATGACAGTCCAAAATGTCTATCTTGGCAAATGCAACACCCCTGGACCATCAATAGCAAGCACTTTCTCAAAGGAGCATTTAAAGAAACAGCCAAAGAATGAAAGACAATTACTGAGCCAGGCAGCCAAGCAGATCCACCAATCCCCTGTGACATATGCATGTTTGTTTTTCCTTCTATGTTTTTTAAGGTAATGGAAAAAAAAGATTCCCCATGAAATTGCATGGCATATGCAAAGATGCACCACTTACAGGGATCCTATGGAGACCAAAGCAGTGGGTGTGATGGACTAATTAAGTAGGGCTTGTGTACTCAGACATCAATAGGTTCCGTCAGACTGCACATAGCTTCTATAATGGCACAGTCCCGGGCCAATCATAGAGGGAATAGTGCTAATTACACACCTGCACATATGCACACATTTAAGCAAACACAGAAACAACACTGGGAATTATCATTTCACATTGTGAATAAGTAAGCTATGCAGAGTATATACAGTAGATGTTGACTTAGCAAAATAGTGGAAAACAAAAGATTTCTGACTTTCTTGACATTTTAACTTATACATTTACATATAGAGTAAATTTACAAAGATTTTTCCTCAATATTTGAGAACAAAAAACTTTCAATAATATTTCCTGTCCAAACGCACAGCCTTTCTGATGAAAGATTACTAATACTTTCAAAGATGTCTGTTTCTGGGGCCAACATGCATAATAATTATTAAAATGAGTGCTTTGTTGGAATAAATAGGCTACTAACTTTAATACACAGCTAGTATTAATACTGAGAGTCAAGCTTCACAAACCCAATATTTGACCTTTGCAAAATCTTCTCAGGTTCTGTAAGCTGCAAGATAATAAAAATGAATGTCTTGACTACGACTATGTGTTTTGTGTTTACATGGATTGAAATGTACATGCTATCTGATGCATTAAAGTCACTGTTTCATGGAAGAAAAAAGCTCAAAAGAACGATGTAAATCAATTAACTGTCATCCCTTGATTGGTTAAAGGCTTCAAAAAAGAGATGTTATACAAAGAGGGATAAAATGGAAAGCTCTGACTGCTGTGCGTGCGGAGTGTGAACAGAAATTAAAATGTTTTATATCGAACAATCCAAAATGAATTGGGCGAGGCCGGAGAAAAGAAAAAAAAATCAATGGACCTCTGGCTGTAGTGAAAGAGACGGCATCACGAATGGGATTTGCCAGTGGGATACAGCAGCTGCCAAATAACCTAGAGCTAAAGAATTACAATAATACTGATGAAGTGTAGAAGGGCTTTTAGAGGAAAAGCTACAAAATTGCTCGGATGGAAGCATAACAATGGTATTTGACTGCCTGATATGCTTAGACAAGACACACCAAAGCATGTAAAACTAGCTATAGGGCATGGCCAATTGTACACAGCAACCATACATTGCATTGTGTATGATATATTTACATCATATTCTGTTTACCGTAATTGCCGCTGCCAATTTGTATTTTTTTACTCTGAAGTCTTGTACATGCTTTCCACACAACCAGGGCTCTTATTATGCCAGATGCAAAGCTTAAAGAAGAAGAAGAAAAAAACATCAAGCGACTTTTGCACCATTACATTTTAAGCATGCAGCGGTGAAGACGCGGAGTGCAGAAAGACGACAGGGTGAATAAAAGGATGAGAGAGAGAACAAGTTCCCCATCATCTATTTTTATGCTGCGTTTAATTTACATTTTTCTTTTCGACGCTGATAAAAGCAGACAGGAAACACAGGGAAGGTGACATGGAGAGCGCTCCCCGGGTCAGAGTGCGGCGGTTAACCTGTCACAAGCGCAGTACCGAGTGGAATAAATCTACACGGCCACTAGAGGTCAAGTCAGACCTCTGCTGCTGCTTGACCCGCCACTGCGTGTATATGACTCATAATTACACACTATGTTTATGAGCTGCTCTCAAAAAACAACCAAGTCCTGTCAACAATGCTTTTGGTTTGAGAATCTGGTTATGTCAAAGATGAGTTTTTACCAATTCTGATCCAGATCTACTAAAACACAGTACAAAACTGACATAGCAAAAGTAGAAGTGTAAATGGATAGCATAGTAGCATAGAATGAGAGCAGTGTGAAGATCAGTATAAGGCCACAAAAGAAATTAATTTTGGTATAGACAAATCTTTTCAGTACCATTGCAAGATAGTGCCAGAAATACTAACTACATTCACAAGCGTTACAACAATGAGAAATAAGATCTTTGCATTTTGATGGGTTATATACCTTTGAACTAACTAAATTATGTTGTTTTTGTAAAATAGGGTTGAGGTTAACACTAGAAGCTTCTAGTTCAGGTATGCTACATACATTACAGTTTATGCACTAATGCTGAAATAAATAATAGGAACTAAATATCTAATGTTATTTTCTCCACTATTTTTACCCTTTCAAGAAGCTGTAAACCTGTCCTAGTCAGTTGAGTAAATCTTCTCCACTTATATATACAAGTCAATAAACGTCTGCATCTTTAGACTAAGTTCTAAGGGCAGTTCTCACTTGGATGGGATACTAATATAAGCCGCATAAACACTAGACTTCATCTCTGGGGCTCTGAGAGCAAGACCCTGCGGCCCTCTTACTCAGGATGAAAGAACCCTCCTTGAATAAAAGAATGAGGCTGCCAGTGTGCACATACATACAGCACACCTTGGCAGATGCATGCACATACATAGAATTGCTCATAGACAGAGCTGGAGGCGATCACAGTGTGAGCTACTGTCTGGGATGTTTCTAGGCCGACACCTTTGGAGAGCTGTAAAACTGCATCTTGATGTGTGAGGGCAGATGAGGTTAACGAGAAAGTTTGCATATTTGGATTTTATGTGTCTTTCTGTCCAATACTTCCTTAAAATATGTGTGCAATGTGCATAAACCTAAAATGTAAATAGATTTTTCCCTTATGGAGTAAAATGATAAGAAGTCAAACTTTTCTTTCAAAGAGAACTCAATATATAAATTAAATTTTTAAAACATTAGGTTTTCTTCAAAAAAAAGTTTTTGTTTCATTGAAGAATGTTTGAGTAATCCTGTATGCTGAGTTGCTTGCTTTCTCAGGAGCTGAAAATATTCTTCACCTTTCTATAGGTAAAAAATACACAGTGGTTTTCATTGTTTGGATTGACTAATTAAACTAACTATAAAAAACTATATTTTGAAGATGTAAAATGCCAAATGCAATGTTGAAAGGTTAATTTGAGAAGCTTGATAGATGCCTAATACAGAAGCTATGATGTTAGCTCAATATTATTTAGTTTAGTTAGTTAGTTCAGTGAATTTAAGTTTGGATGAGCAGTTTAAAACATGGCTCATGCTTCACTTAACAGCATTAACCACCAGCTAATGCAAATCAGTGTGAGGAACCATTCACTGAATCAAATAAAGATCCAAATTTCAATCAACTTGTTTATCTTCTTAACAGTGATGACCGCACAGTACGTCTGGTTAGTGACAACAAGATGTCTCAAAACTTAATATACGGTAATATACTGAAAAGGGAATACATGAGGGAGAGCAGAGATCCTAACAATGAAGCCATCATCAATCATCCCTGCTGGTTTCCTGAAGGAAGCGACATGTGGCGGTGTAGTAGACAAGGCAAACACACTCGCACAGGTGGCTGTCACAAGCACCCTAGTGCATCTGTATGGAGCGTGGCATAATACTGTTAAACACGATCTAATCAGATTTTTAAAAGTGTCAAAACCTAGACGTGTAAACTGAGCTTGAATCAAATGTTATTCTCTTAGCAAAGTTTGCAATAAATAACATGATCTGGACATATTTCACTACAGCAAATCATCTTCGTTCCGCTGTGTAACTATTAGCCCCTGTGGCTGAACTGTTGGCATGTTTGAAACATATTGGTCTGAAGGCTGCAAATTGGTATTGCTGGATTTTGCATATTCTTGCCAGAGTTTTGTTTGGAGGGATTACAAGGAATTGAACTTCCCTCATTAAAACACAGTTACACATGCAGTCACTAATTCACAGTTATCATTTAAATGTTTACAATGAACTTTACTCAATCTATAATGAGCAATCAACTTACTACATTATTTAGGAGTGCAGAGCAGCATCAAAGCCATCCAAAGCAAACAGATAAGTCCTACCTTGTGTTAGTCAGCCTCAGAGATCAGTAGTGTCAGAAATATCAGGGCCCAGGCGCAGCAGAAGGGGGGTCAGGGAGGACAGGGGAACCGTCTCTTCACTGACCCATTGTTCTTCCTCAGTTTGAAAACACATTGTGGCTCTTTCATCCGCACCTTTGCAGCCCGAGAAACAGGAAGTGTCTGCATCACACACTTCATCCATCATCTGCAGCCAAAAAGACCTGTCATGTTATAGACTTTTGACTCATATTGTTGTAGTGCACTTTAAAGCATTACTCATAGCTTTATGAACATGAGCACGATCATTTCAGTTTATGCAGATTTGAGAGTGGTTATTGGTGCAGGAGAGTGGCATCATAGCATTACATAGTATTTATACATATAAATAGGAAAGAATATTTGTAGGGATATATCAACCATGTATTCAAAAATGTGCATGCCTTGTTACACATTCTAAAGAAGAGGGTGCCATTCTGAGTGAATTGTTTTTCTGGTTGTTCCGTGGCTACAGCCAGCAATCGTGAGCCTGGGGCACACTACATCATGGACATAGTTTAGATAGTCGATCGGCTAAGATTTATACAATGAAATTCACTAGGCGTGTTTTTTAGATTTACCTGCACCCATTTTTGAAAAGGTAATAGAAAGGCAGTGTACTTAATGGAACTCACAGTAAGATTAGAAGACCAGGCAAACTCTAGAGAGAATGGTGGCAGTGACCGAGTATTTCAAGTTTACAATCACTGTGAAACTCAGCTTAAAATGACAAACAATGACAAACTTTCTAGTTTGAACATTGTCTTCTGTGTTTTAAATTTTTACTTCTAGTTCTTGAAGATTCTAAATACTACAGTCAACACCAGAATACACCAATGGAACCACAAGTCAGTCAATCAATGCAATTTGATACAGTATGCGTTTTTGGTACACTTTGTTCCTCTTTTGCCATTGAAAACTGACCTGCTGGGACCCATATCACCCAGCTCCATTGGAAACAAAGCTTAAGAGACTGACCAGTGCGACCTGCTCAGACAGGCTTAACTCACCACATCTCTCCTCTGCCCAGCTCCAGGCTAACTGTAATAGCAATCAATGAAGTCCCCCACACAAAAGCTAATTCAATTTCCCTGGACCACTTTTCTCATCAGGGCTCAAGGTCCTGTCCCCAACTGATAGGACCCCAGAACATGTCTGGGATAGCAAGGATTTACCCAGACTCCTGTGTAATAGACACAGATAACCGGATTGTTAGGAGTGTTGGGGAGGACCATCTCACCTGCCTGTGTGCCCAAACTGAGGTACTTTCACCCAGCTATAGCATCCACACAGCATCTGCCAGTTTCTAACCCCAATCAAGCCACTTTGCCATCTTTAGACTTAGAGACTTGAGGCAGGAGAAAAATCGAAGTCTTTGGGAGATTTAGCCAAACCCAAAAGAGGTCTTACTGATTTTAGGTATGTCATTCCCATTTAGAGAAGCTGTTAGATATTGGGGTTATGCTTTCTTGGCACTGGAAGGGCATCTGGTGTAGAATGGCAAAAGTACATACTGTTTGCCACTGAAAGAATATATAAATGTATGACTTCAAACCATATGGGGCATTTGTCAGGAGCTGTTGCTAAAAAGTCAAAGAACCATTCTCTAGTCTAGGTCTTGACCCAGGATCCAGGTCAGGAGATAGCTTAATTTCTAGCTAATGTTCATGAGGAAGATGGGGGAAACTGGAGTAGCTGAAATAAAACCTACACATTCACAAGGAGAACATCCACACAGAATTGAAATTATAAAGGTAACCCTTTTGTTATGAGATGACTGTGCTGACTACTTTGCCGTCGTTCCACAACCTGAATCTGAACCAAAATTATGGATCATTTCTTGGCTAATGATAAAACTTTCTTTAGGTTGTGACCAAGTTATTGAACATGGTATGTGGAAAAGACTGACAGTGCTAGTTCAGGTGGCCACTAATTATGGTGGCCACCTGAACTAGCACACCCTCTTCATAAAAAACAACTATGTGTGGCTTTGGTGTACCTGTTATTCCCAAATGATTTCAGAGAGCAAAATGGTGCATATCCCAAATCGCCAAAAGAAAAAAGTGAGCATAAGAAGAGAGGTAGCACCCTCCTTAGGCCGTCTGACAGCTGGTGACCCATAGGGCCGCAGTTTGAAGACAGGATCAAAGATACACCAAAAAGAGGAGAAGCGCAGTATGTGAACAAATATATGGGGGAACAAAAAAGATGCAGTCAATGATCTCTCTCTGTCTCCTTCAATCTCTTTCTTTTCTCAGGCCTTTCAGCTTCTCCCGGACAGTAACCTGCTGTCCACACCAGTCACGGTAAATAAAACAGGTCTAGAGTGAGGCCTAAGAGCACAACAATCTCCTACATGCACTGGGACAACAGAGTAAACAATACAAACATCAGAGACACAACAGCCCTCAGGCATCCAGGTCTCACACAGACTTCTGCAAGTGTGTATCTTTGTACACGTGCACACTCTTTGTATTGCGCACACACACTGCTGTTTGCCTGCTTTTAAATATACATGGACGTTCAAATGTCATGTTCGATGGTGTGAAAGCAGATATACGTGTATCTCCAGAACCATTTTGGATCCCCGGTGAGAAGACACCTGATGGCAGATGCTGCAGTCTGGTGGCAACTGAATTATGTGAACACACCGAAGCTTTATCACTAACTACAGTAGCACACACACATTCACTGGCCAAGTATGGACATACAAAAAAGCCTCAGATATTAAATGTTTCTATACCTGAAAATCCTAATAGGTAAAAATATGCAGCTAACTTCAAACCTCTTTATTGGTAATTTTCCTGCTTTATGCAACTCTATTACAACTTGAATTTATTTTTTTTTTATAATAAAGAACAAAGGCAATGGAACATACATTTTTACACATGCATTTATTTTAATTTGGAACAGTATACATTTGCACAGATAACTGAAAAGATCTTAAAAAGAGGATTACCACTTGTAAAAGAGTCACTCCAACTACAGCATGTACCAAACTGACACCCATTCCTTATCCAAGTGTTTCTAACAATAACCAAGTGCCAATGCAACCGAGAGGAAGCTGATTTCCATTCCTAATGCATCCGACATGGTGGCGAGATGTTGTTTTTGAGCTCTTCTGTGTTGTTCAATGCGCCGCCAGTTGTCATGTGTCTGCCGTACAAAGAATTAAAGCTGCCATGGCAGGCCAGTCTGCTCCTCCGCTGTACAATGAGCTGGACGTCAGCCAAATTGTCTCTCCTCCAAACATCACACGCACTCATCGGCCCTTTTAACTCGCACCGGGCGCATAGAAAAGGCCAAAAATACAGATAATACAACTTCAATATCAGCAAAAAACATAAAAGAATTGGATAGATATTAATTAGTCCACATCTGAAGGTAGGGTTAGGCAATATGCAGTTTTATATTGAATATAGATTATGCCTTCTTGTCTGTAAGCAATGAACGACTACCATGTGTTTAGTAATGCAACTTTAAATTGGATCTTTTTGTCTGTTTTGCCCAATTAAATACTAAGAAAACTCAATCTTTGAATATCTGACTGTATTTTATTTTGACTCTTATTTGATTGATAGATTTCCTGTCATATCGACCACCTCTACAAGGACACCTAACGTTATAAAATGAATTTGTCAGTGTAGTTAATGAAAATGTCACATGATTATTTTTTCCTGGTGGTGTTTCATTATTGCGCGTCGCCCTAATGCTCCAAAAGGCTGAACGAAAGAATTCATAAAATATGTAATTTAGCTTTGACCTTTGACAGGGTTCAGCAGGTCCCCATCTGTGTGTGCGAGAGAAGAATGATGACCCCTTTAACAGCTTGCCCGCGACTACCTGCTGATCCAAAAACACTGGCCAGACATGAAACCCTGCATAGTCAAAGGATCAAACAGGCTCACAGAATACTGCTTATTTCAGAGAAGCAGAAAGAGAAGAAGGGCTTCTGGTGTAGAGGGGGGTACGTTTTTTGTGTGTGTTACTTTAGCTGTTGGAGAAAAGGATGAAAAATGGGGGGATGTGGAGAGGAAGAAAGATATGAACAAGACATGGCACAGACAAACAACATAAGAAAAACATGCCGGATGCCACTCGTGCACGGGCGGGCGGCAGGAGGAAAGCAAGAAATAAAAAAATAAAAATCATGGTGTTTGAAGCCTAATCCCCTTTTACATTCTTAATTAGGAAACAACATGCCATAAGCCTCTTTGTTGTGGTGACCCACACACACTAAACATGCATTGTGTTAAGATCTGTAGAAAGAAACGTGCTATGTGGTTGGTTTTACTCTTGTAAAAATCTGGTCATTTCGCTCTGATTTGTATAACAGTAAGTGATTGACATGTTGATTTTTTAACCATTCTAAGAGCCTTGCTGTACTTAAACACATTGTCTAATTGTAAATCAATATACAGACAGGAAATAATTGCAGCTTTGTAGGCCTTGTATTGTTGTCAGCTCATTGACTGGCCAGTGTCTGAGAGATGTCTTATGACAAATGCAACGTCTAGTATAAATTGCTCAAACATTGGTACCTGCTTTGAAATGTAATTTGTTTTTTATGGTGCACAAAAATACCCCTCTTTTTAAATAGCACTCATTTTGCTTTGCACTACAGATGTGATTACACATAATCTCATTGTTTGGCACGTACAACTGGTCATAGTTCAGTTAAATTGGGAAGAAAAGATATTGATAATTTTGCTTTATCTTAAACTAAAACAAAGCATTTATGCATTCTGTTGAAATCTATGAATCATAGGCTACATACTATAATATCCACATTCTGACACCTAAACCAGACTGAAACAATTCAATAATTATTTATTCAAACATTTCATTCAAGCATTATTGCATGATTTACTGTATGTATTATGTCATTATATTTTAACACAATGGGTTTACTAGCATACATGGTAAACACATGCTAATTGTGCTTGCGAAATGCATGTACATATCGCCATACTCTAACCATTGCCAAACCATTTCCAACGCATCAACAACTCACGTGACCACTCCTCAGCCCAGCCCAGCCAGTTTACAATGCTGTCTATTCTGCACGCGGTCATACAACACTGTAGTTGTAGTAGTAGGTTAGCACTGATGCAAAATCCTCACAATGGCTCCGGGGGGATTAATCTCTCCCACTTTATTTGTTTATTGCTACATGGAGAGCGAGCGAGGCAGTGGCGACGGCACAACAAACAGGATACAGTAGCGAGTGGCTTCCTCCTGTGGTTTCTCATGCCGCATGCTGATTGTTATATTAAGACGGTGCAGTCAGCTCTAATATACGCCGTACATAACATTGTTCGACTACAATACACTGTACGGGAGGTTAAGTTGTTGCACACAGTTTGAATTGATAATGTAAAATGTGACTTAATGGCGCCATTATAACATCCACTATGGAAATACAAGCATGTATAGAGACCTAATGAGACTTTCTATTATGATAAGCCTCCAATTAGCAATTAGAAATGTGTTGTTTTGTTCCTAAACTGAAAAAAATTATGAAAAGAGGTTATTTTATGACACTAGCTTCATATACCGGTACTGTCTGTCACCAAATATTCAACTTTAAATTATATACTAAATTTGGTGATAACATTGGTACATCCATTAACAAGTAAATATCTTTTTACCAACAAAGAAAAGAAAAATACTTGATTTAGCTTTTATCTGAGAATTTTGCACATCACCAATCACCCATCACAACAGCAAACATAACTCTGCTGCTATGTTTCAGGGGCACATGTAATTTCTATTCAGCCGTTTACATTAAAACATAATTTCTCCTTAAATCTGATCATACACATAGACCATCATTACGCTATATAGCAACTTGGCAATGTCTTTAGCAAAGTGGTATCATTGATAATCTCCATAACTGAAAATAGAAATCCCTGGTAGACACAGAATTTCTCTAAACCAGTTGAATTTAATCTGGGTCCCAGTGTCACACAGGATGTGCTTGACCTAATTTTTCGATTACATCCACAGATATTTTTGTACTTTCTTGAGCCATGTTCCTCCCTCCTCACAGCAAGAAGCACTCTCTGGCTATCTCATACAAGACTAATGAAAGGCCATCTTACACATAGTGTACCAAGCGCACACACCGACTCACACTGTCAATGTACGCAGCAGAGAGAAGTGAAAAAAGAGCTGCCACTTCTTAAACTCATAAAAATGACAGCGTGGTTCATAAAAAGAACATTTGGTAATAAAATTAGTCTAAATGGTTGACGAAGAAAAAAGGATCAAACCATTTGCTTCTTCGAGAAAAGGACATTCTTGAGAATTAATTTTATTATAGCTATTCAGTGTCATGTTTGTCCATGTTTTAATTCCCAGCTAATTTCCAGCTAACTGGCAAAATGATATTCAATTAGTTAATTAAGTATGATCCAGCTGTGTGCCATCTCTCCACACCAGGGGCTGTCTCCCCGTGGGCCCTGGTTTAAACCTCTCGCACTAATTATCACACTGACATTATCAGCCGTACCTGCTCGCTGAGTTACCTTAAGAACTGCAGCTGAACCAGCACCACTGGCAATTAGGGAAAAGTCCAGGCCAGGAAGAGGAAGGATAGATTTTGGTGCTCATTTACTTTTTTTTTCTCATGTCCAATATATTGTATGCAGTCTACTTTAAGATATTCTATCAAAATTATTCTTGGTCATAGTTAAGCAGTGGAAGTCATAGTACTGATGTATATTTAAAATACTGTATTATTTGCAAAAGGATTTTGTGTTTCAACAAATAATAATAATAATATGTCCTCAAATTTATTTAGCACCTTTCACTGACACTAAAAGCTGTTTACAATTGAGCACATCCTTCATTCAGTCCACAGTAATGTGCTAATGGTGGCAAACTGCCCTGGTAGCCACAGCTGCCTTTGGACAGACTGATGGAGACTTTGCCACAAATATGCACAAAACTTAATGGAAATTTTCTAAATTTATTAAAACACAATTTTGATGATGGTGTTTGTGTTCTTGAGACACTGAATATGTCTGTGATCCCGAAACACACCTCAAGACAAAGGTAATGAGAGTTTCAGAGAAAGTCAGAACATTTAGCTTTTATTATTATGGTGGGGAGGATACAAACGATTACAAAACACTACTGGAATGGAACACTTTCACTTTCAAGTGCAAACCTTGGTGCAGACAATGTCAGGTGTGAAAAGGGCATAAAATGACATTTCTACTTAGGTAACTAAGTAATTTAAAAAACATAGGCTCTAATTTACAGTAGATACAGGCTGTATTATACTGCAGCTACAACGTGAGCGTTAACCTCCAGTGGCTAACCAAAGCTACTGGCAAAGGGGTGAAGACATCTTAATTATTTTAAAATCACATTAAATTATTAAATATAATAATAAGCGATAGTAAAGTGAAGACAAGGAGGAGAAAATTTATTTAGTAAGAGTACCGCATTCATTCGTAGGCAAGGTAGATGAAGTGTTTGTGTATGTGAAAAGGCTAGGAACCGAACCGCCAACATTCTGATAATTGGTAGCCCTACTCCACAAGTAAATTTCAACCTCTAAATTTGGATCTATTTTTCACTTGACATGTACGTCTCCAATTTGCATTAAGTGTCTATTTTTTATGATTTTTGAATTAAGTGATGGTGGGGGTTAAAGATACAATAAAAACATGGCTGCTTAAAATATCGATGACACCAAAACAAACAAAAGAAGATGGAGACAATGATATGTTTGCTATTACAGAGATCCAAAGAGACAGCACAAAGACATCCTGTGAGCTGTAATAATAACCTTAAATGAGCCCACATTCAGAAACACAAAGAGAACACCTACGCTTGAAGTATTTTAGCATCTCCTCTGACACACACTGTATATGCTGTTCTTCATTATATCATAGCACATCTTCTGTTTGGATAGAAGCAGCTAATTAAAACCACAAGGACCCCGGTCGGCATGCACACGGAGGGTCCGGCCCACCTATGTCTACCTGACAATTGACAGCCCAATCTGATTAAAGGGGCCCGCCAGAGGAGGGGCCTTCGACAGGCCATCCGCTGCGGGCCAAAAGTGATCACCATGGCGATAGGTAATTACAGCTGTCAACGCATCCACCCATCCTGCTGGCACCCAGTTTGATTGTGCCCAGTAACAATGATAGACAAGGCTTAGCATGCACTGGATTCACCGCCAATCACCATCGTCCCCTCTCTGCTCTATTTACCTGACATGCAGCATTCACATGGCCGGCACAACACATGCAAGCCCATCACGCCGCTGCATTGGCTTTTTAATTGTTTCCCGGGCCGTCTGTCTCCTCCAGTTCCAGCCTCCTCCAGTTCCAGCCTCCTGCCTCCGCCTCCCTCTCCTGTACGGACAGCTCCGAAGTGCAAGTGTTATTACATGAAACTCCCGCTGTAACATTAATTGAAGGGAGATACGGTGGGACAAAAGCGACGGGGGGTAGAGCATGTCCATTATCACTCCGCCTTTCAACAGGTCTCACATTTGGAAACTGCAAATTGCAAAAACTTGCAAGGGCAAAATGTTTGACATTATTTGATCTGCAACCATATGGTGTGCAAGTGGGGAGGGGAGAGTAAACACATACACAAACAGATAAATAAGTAAACAAGTCAAATTAAGGGAACGTGGCCAGAGAGAACAAACAAATCATGGAAATAATTATCTTTAATGAGGGGTTTTTGCTGGATGTCAAGTGTGGTGCCCTATCTTCTGAGTGCCTTTCCACCACCATGCCCTTGCATTTTATCCTATGGCAGACAGTGACAATGGCCATACTGTGGATGCTAAAAAGCCTATTGTGAAGTCACAGGGGCACGGCTACAAGTTCACATTGAAACAAACACAGCTTTCCTGCTAGTATTGTGACGCCTGATGCGAGCCATATTAATGAAGTCATGTGGAACTAGACAGGCCCGCGGTTGAAAAATCCTCTCTTAATTACATTTCTTTGTCTCTGCATGCTTGCCCTTAATGTGACCTAATGTGGCTAATAACTGAACTCCAAAACAATTAAAATGGCAATTAGCAACAACAGGTTGGAAACCATAGAATTTCAACAATTAACTGGGCCAAACTGTTGACTGTTTGGACAAAAGCGATTTACAAAGTGTCTTTCACTGGCTTGTATAAAACAAGGATTTTCTACTGAAATACCATAATCCTTTACAATTCAACCGATATAATCTAGAAAAAAAGGATCAAATGAAATATCACATCAAAGGTCACGTATGAATATAGATTCTCATCTCCGCTCTTTTGAATCAAACCATTTTCTGAAGAACAGTGCGATTTTTTCCACTCTTAAGGCACACAATACATCTTCAAGGAGGTCTAGTTTAAAGCCTGTAAATTTCTTGAAAGTGGATGAAATTAGGATCTGCCTATTCCGGTTACAGTCCCGACATGGTACTGACAAAAACAGATGAGTGTTTCTCCGGAGGCAACAGAGAGGGAGAAGGAAGATGAGGAGGATATGGAATGAGTTAGCGCGGCTTGTTGTTGCAGCTGATCATAAAAAGCCTATGAGCATGGGAAATCCACTGTAAAAACCCTGACATGTTTGTGCCAGTAAAAAAAAATAGGTTAATACGAAACAGTGAGGTGGGCAAACTCAGCAACAGTGGTTAATTGCTCCATAAAGTGAGAACAGTTGTTTGTCTACTAGGCTTTGCTTACTGTATTTAAGAACATGTTTTTAAGAAGCACAATAGAAGAAATATGGTTAAGTATTTGTAGGCTATCCAAACTATATAATTGTGAACATCCGTGCACTGCTAGCTATGTATATTGACTATACTGACTAAAAGGACCCAGTCAGATAGAGAAATCAAGAAAGCTGGGAGGTAATCAGTTTAATTATTTCAAAGGTTCTGTCTGCCATCATATTACTTACAAAAACCTATGAGTAGCACAATATGTTGTACACTATCAGTATCACAACACTGTAACAAAGATTTAATATTAAAAGTTGCCTTACAAACAAGCAACAGAATGAAAGTGCTTGTAGTATTTTATTAGATAAAACCTAAATGTGTTTAAGCCTGGTCTATACAATAAAACATATAGCAAGAAAGAAAAATATCAAAGTATTGAAAGAGTATCGCCTCCTAAAATATATTTTAATTTGAATATTTAACTTGCTTTACCACTCCTTAAAAATAGATATGCCTGTCCTATGTATATATTCAAATGCATTAGTATTGTAAAAAAATTTTACATATACAAAACAAATACATTTTTACACTGGTGATCTAATGTATGCCAGTATTCACACACCACCTCTAGGCCTCCTCACACAGCCGCCCCAGTCCACCAATGGGGCACAAACAAGTGGATTAGCAGGATTCCTGAGAGGAAGTTTCAACAAGAGGAAACATTAAGTTTGAAATAAAACACAGGAAACAGGGTTAACTACGACTCCTCCCAGTCAGTGCCAGTGGCAGGGCTATTTTTTGCCCAATTATCCTTGGTTAACGGGATTAATTACTCTAAATTCTTTTTCTTTTTCCCCTTCGGAGCAAACGGGTCATAAATCCTTCTCTGTCTGGGAAGGGGCTGAACTAATTAGCATAACAAGTTACAAAATCATTATGGCCTTAAAAGTGCTTGTAGAGAAAACAACATCAGAAGCTGTACAGGATGCAGACTTGGGTTTAGGAGGGCTATTTCACTGAATAAAAGTGTTTGGGGAGGCGGGCACGAGCGGTAAACACAAGAGCGGTGATGCAAGGGGAGGGTAGGACTGCAAAACTAAGACCTGGCTTCAACAAAAAGGTGGCCAAAACTTGTACTCAAGAGAGTATTGTTACTTCTAAATTAACCAAGTAAATGTAAAAAGTATGGTGCAATTTACTAGCTACTATCAGACGTACAATTTATATATATGTAATGTATGTAACTAGTTACTACCTACCACTGCTTCTACAGGACTGGCCCCCCATATAAACTCACACAAAGAATGGTGTGTTAATAGGTGCAAGTGGAAATGATTCAGCTACAGGAAGCCACATAAAAATCAATTAAAAACAGGAGAAAACGGGTCAGTTGTCTTAACCACCTGGAGAGGTTTTTAGAAATGTATTGATTTTGGAGGATAAGATAATGTGTGTAAAACCCTTCATTTTTAGGGGAACTAAAGGTGCTATATGTAATATGTCCCTAGTGTTTTATCTAGGGACACATAATATTCTGCCACCTGAATAAAATAAAAATACTGGTGATGGGAAGAAAAATACATACATATACATATGTGAATAAGTTTGCAGTATTTCTTAATATGAGATTTCAACATACATATCAGACTTAATAATTAAAATCTAGGGACATACACGGGTTATTGAATTCCTTATTATTATTATTACTATTATTCATTACTTTACTACTTCTAGCTAGCTTCGCTTTTGCTTGAAACTCAATTACCAACAGTGCCCATGAAACTCACCATAGTGATCAGTCAGTTTCAAATGTATATCACCAGTATTAATCTCCAATTCTATTTGCCCTTGAAAACCCAATGTAGTTATGTTACAGTTTTTCTTTTACTAACCTGTGCCAAAACCCACATGCTGCAAAAATTTAAGGGGTCTCTTTCTAAGCCAACCTGTTTAGCATGAGTCCCACCCAGTCGCCTGCTTTCGCTAACCTGTCCTGACAAGTACCCAGATTAACGTAATCTTATATCAGTGCAGAGGAGCAGAAGAGAGCAGATGGACCCCCTGTGCCCCCCAAAACCCCCCATCCCAAACACAGTACACACACACATGGAAGTGCAAGCATGCATCCAACCACACTGTCTCTCTTTTAAACATGCACACAAACATATGACTGACTATACTGCAGAGTGCTTAGCAAAATATAATTTACCTGGCCCCGGCAATTATTTTCACAGTAAAATCAAGTAGCTCTGGAAGATGTTTATGTTGTTTGAAAACACTGTGGTCAGATAGTGCAGACAGCGTCAGTGTGGTCATCTTATAATAAGAGCTGTAAATTGACAAAAAACATAACAGGAAACAATAAAGTAATTGAATAAGAGAGAGTGCCACAAGGGAATTGAATTTGAGATTTCTCACACTTGTCATCTGCTGTGTCGAAGTGAGCTTGTCTTTTTACAGTTTCTGTGGTAAATCTCAACAACTTTGCTAAACTGAACAGATGGGCCTGCTAATTAGAAGCGCACAGGCTGTAAGTTTGTTTATAAAGAGAGAAAGGGTTCCAGACATCTTGACACATTTTATTAACATATCATACCTTAAAGCTATGCTTCCTGATACCCACCATTATCTAAATAGCACAGACTTTGCACACATGTGCACAAAACACTGTAATTATCTACTATGTACACACCGAGGGAAGTTCAAGCCTCCAAAAATGAATGTGTGTGCATGAACATAGGCCTGTGTGTGTGTAAAACCATCTACAGAGTGTATGTGTACATTGCAGCCGAATGAGGCATTCTATGTTGTTATGTCTACAGGTTGTATAAAAACTATTAGCCTGTTTATTAATTGTTTATTTATATGACAACAACATTAACGTGTTTTGCCAAAATATATAATTCTTAATAATTAGCGTGAAGTTTATTTGCTTTATTTATTAATTAGGGTACATAGATAAGGGTCTATATCCTTGGTCAATTTGACATATGATGAATATCCCTATGTGTTTTACCCACAGTCACACCACGGCTGGGCGATTGGGCAGCCATATTGCCATGGTGATCCTGGTTAAGAGGCCCATGCCGATGGTTGCTGGGGGACACGCCCATTGCCATGGTGATGGCTACCAGGAGGACACTCACATTGCCATGGTGATGATGGCAGGAGCCAGGCATGCCAACCAATGAGATGATGGATGGATGCCACGAAGGAGGCAGAAGAAAACGTGACTGGAATGTCAGCTTCTCTTGTTTGCTATCAAGAAAATTGATCTTTCTATGCATGCCCAATCTGCAAAAACACATACTCATTCTTTCATAATCTCATGATCATAATCTCATGATAATAAGGAAGAAAAAGAGAGATAGGTAAATTCTCTTTTTAAATATGAAACATGTTGTAACTAAAAATGACACAGACCTTATGCATAGATATGAGTGTTCTAGAATTGGTAAAATCATACATTCAAAAACTTGTGTGGGATTTTAAAATGTCAAAATGGAGTCTCCATTTTAATAGTTATTGTATTACTGTGCTGCCAAAATAGTAATAACACTCTGATGGCAATGACTAATATAACGGTTCAGTCCATTCTGCAGGGTCCCAGTGGAGGGAGGTTAGATCAGGATCAGAATCAGAATCAGAATCAGAATCAGAAAGGTTTTATTGCCATATGAGTGAACAGGTTCACAACATTAGGAAATTGCTACGGTACTTGGAGCAAACATAAAACAAATACTAAACAT
>JAVQKG010019679.1:0-12106 GCA_036025885.1 Hypseleotris bucephala
CCTGGGAACGCCTCGGGGTTCCCCCGGAAGAGCTGGAGGAAGTGTCTGGGGAGAGGGAAGTCTGGGCGTCCCTGCTTAGACTGCTGCCTCCGCGACCCGGCCCCGGATAAGCGGAGGAAAATGGATGGATGGATGGAACTTGAAACTAACATACAGTGATCCACATATTTGTTATGCCTGGTCCAGTCTTGGTATAGACGTGGTTCAGTCTTATTTGTGTTCTAGTTTAGACTTGCTTTAGTCTTGGTTTAGACCTGGTTCTGTCTCGGATTAACCTTGGTTTAGATCTAGTTCAATCCTGGTTTAGCCCCGGTCTAGATGTGGTTTAGTATAGGTTTAGTTGTGGGTTAGTCCTGGTTTACTCCTGGTTCAAACATAGGTTAACCTTGGTTTAGACCTTTTCTTTCTCAAATCAGTCTGGCCTCCACAGAACTACTGTACTACTACTTTTTTAATCTATTTTATATAGAGAGATGGTTATGTAATATGAAAACATATATCAATAGTTTCTAGAACTACACCTGACAACAACTTGAATAATCTGTTTTCTTTGAGTGGTTTGTCTTGAATTAAACTTTTGGCCTGATTCAATGCCACAAGCTGAATATAAGTAGCTATTTAGGCTTACAAGGTAAACCAGTCTTCTACTTCAAAACACTTCTATAAATAAACTAAACACTGCTTTGCTACTGCTGTAATTAATGTTCAAATGTAGGTGTTTGGTTGGAATAAAGTGTACTTTCTTTTCATTTTATTGGCTTCATTTTTGAACCGTTGTTGAGATTTTGGAGAGGTCTTTTCACCGCTGAGTGCTGTCTGGTTAATTATTGGGTGTTGTGCTCTGGGTCGTCTGTGCAGAGAGCTGAAATTGCACCTGCTGATAATTATTGATGCTGCCAGTTGTCTTTGGAGGTGCATACAAGAAATGATGGTTGAACCGTGGGTCGGCTTGTGAGAGAGTTTGACTGGATTTGACCTCTTGTTGAGAGGTGCGTGCCAGAAAGTGCAAAGAACAGGACATCTGGCGGGGAATGGTTTTAAATAAATTTGACTGAATTGGAAGTGGTCTTGCAAGGGCTAATATGGTATCCCATTGTGGTCTACTGCTGTTGTAAACTACATGATTCATGTTTTGTCCATTTCTGCATATATCAAGCAGTTATAAGCTAAGTTAGATTTTATTAAATTCATTTATCTTCTGCTTGGTGGTTGCAGGTGTCTGGAGCCTATCCAAGTAACTATTAGCCTTGGGTGGGCCAGTTATGGACAGTTAGTCGCAAGGCTGACACTAAGACACACACATAGAGACAACCATTTACTCTTACATTCCCTAGGGACAATTTAGATTACCAATTCTCCTAACACATGCATGTCTTAGGCGGTAGGTGATAGTCAAGGTACCCGGGGAGAACCCATAATAACATGGGCAGAACATGCAGAGAATCGAACCCACACTCTTCTTGCTAGTTGGCGAGTGTACTAACCACTTTGTCACCATGTCCCTGCATACTACAGTATTTAATTAAACTTAATTATTTACTGTCTGAAAAGTACATTCCCGCTTCCTTAGTACTTGTAGTAACTATATTTCAGTGACACTTTGTTTCACAGCATGGTCATTAAATGGTAATAGTGTGATTCTAAACAAGTAATATACATGTAATAATATACAGCCAAATATAACTAGATAGAAGCATAATATTGAAGAACCAAGTGATTATGGGTAATCTATGGAGAAATTTAACCACATTATTACCACATTACTATAGAGTTGTAAAGTTTAGCAAATAGCACTATCTCTATTTCTTCCTGCTTATTTCCAAACATAACTCCCTGCTGTGCCATTTGGCTTTGGGACTAGACAATGATAAAGCATGCGTCTTCAGGTATAGTCTGTTGTCTGAGATCCAGGGCCTACAGGTTTAGCCCTAGTGGGACGCAACAGCATGTTTCATTCACCAATTTACAAGCTCCGCTGTCTTCTTTGCAAACATTATTTTTACCCTGATCTACTTACGGTTTTGCAGGTGCACAACTCAATAGTCTCTTTCTTTGTTCCACATCATTCATCTAAATATGGTACTCTATGCAACTTTTTCACTTCAGAGGCAAGCTTTTGGGGGTTTCGAAAGCCAAAGTTTTTGACTCATTTGTGGAAGTTCTCATAAGAGGTGCCCTCATTAATATAGATGGAAGAGGAAAGGGCGAGTCCCAACATGAGATTTGGGATAAAGCAGGGCAAATAGACACGTTTTGAATAGAGCTAGTTTTGTCTCTAGAGAAACAGTGGTAGAAAAAAGGGAGAAGATGAGAGTGTAAGAAGTTAAATTACCTTTCCATTTCCCCCCACAGACAAAGGAAGCCGTTTTTAATGAGAAATTGAATTTATGCTGCACTGAGTCACACTGGTCAAATATATAACCTCCATAATCTGAGGAGCCATGTGTCCAAGAAGAAGGTTTTGATTGTTCTGTGAGGGATTGTGTAGCATGGATTCAAATGTGTTATTCATTCATTCATCTTCTATTGCTTTTCCCGGAGGATATCCCAATAACTATGGGCCTTGGGCAGGGTACACCCTGGATAACGGCCAGTTAGCCGCAGGGATGACACTGAGACGACAACCATTCACTCTCACATTTGTTCAATAGGGACAATTAGGCTGACCAATTTTCCTAATACATGTATGTCCTTGGGGGAAGCCAAAGTACCCGGAGAGAACATACGGTAACACAGGTAGGACACGCAGACTCCACTCAGAGAGGTCAAATCTAACCCAGAATCTTCATAGTATTAAAAGCCATTGTTTCAAATTAGGATTTCTGTTTTTGTAAAGTGTTGTAAAGTCATTTATTTGAAGTCATTTTTTTATATCCTGTTGATAGAATTGGCTTTCAAGCTAATGGGAGATCCACAAAAAATATTTGGGTTTCCTACAGGGGTGAGGTGCATGTCCAATTGGATTTTAAATTAAATAATGATTCAGGTGCCCTTCTATGACTTTTCTTTGGTCCTTTTTGATGTAGCAGGTGTAGCCTCCTCTCAGATCATAATACACTGTAAAAGTAAATATTGATAAGTACAAAAAGGACACCACCTGCAAAATGTACAGGTTGTGACTTCTGTTTTTACAACATCGCTACAATATCAAGGGAGAGCCAGACAGACTTCTTTGAGGGTGTTAAATCGTTTTTCAATTGATACAACATGAAAGTTTCCCAATTGTAAATGGCAATTAAAACATAGACATCCACTAGTTGTATTTTTATATTTAGAGAAGCTAAAGTAAGATTTTGATGGTAGTGTAATGACCAGTGACACATTTCCTATAAACCATATTTTACAGTTCACTGCTTGTAAAGAAATTGATGAACATTTTTATATATCTTGTTTGTTGTCAGTCATGTTTTTAAAGTACCCCAGACCAGAATAAAGTGTGATGATATATCAACTGCAACTATATAGAATGACATTCAATGATTAACTTTGTAGTATATGTTAATCAGGTTATGGAGCAATGTGAAGAGTAAAAATGTATAAAATTTATTGAATCTAGGAAGCCCTAACACCTGATTTGAAGTCTGTCATAGGCCCAACACAAAACAGAAAATAGTGTTAGAAAAACATAGAACTTCCCAGTCCAAAAACAACCCCGTAGCTCTATATCCTTTGCTATTTCCAACTTACCTTTTTGTTATCTACCTTACATAATTTAATGACTTAACCAAGGGGTTGCTTTTGCACACGGCCACACTCAAAAACATATCTCTTACATTTCCGAGGCGGTCTTGGTTGGGAAATACAGAGTGGGGTCTTTTTGTAGTGGGACCCATGGATATCACAGCACAGCACTATGGTTCCCCTGTGACCGTGAAGGTAAGCACAGGTCTGGGTATGTACAGTGGAACAATGTGGAGGTGTCTGGAGAAGTGCCAAATACGATAAATAGTGTAACACAAGGGCCCGACCAATGACACGCAACAACACACACTATTCTTTGATGCAATTTTGGCTAAAAGTCTTCCCGAGATTTGGGAGTTGCATCCGGACAGCACAGGATAGAGTTTGGAATGTGAATGAATGAGTTGGAAAAACATATGAGTGACAAAAAGGGCCAAAAGGACTTGGGCGACAAAAGCAGCAACTTTCAAAGAAGATCTGTCTTTTTGGTTCATATATACTCACAGTATTAGAGAGAATTAAGTGTTTTTTTTGGCTGAATAGTTATCTCAAAGCATCTCAAATTTATTTTGTCGACTTAGTCGACAATTTCTTTTCATTTTAATTTATGTTATTACACTTTGCTTTATCTAACTTCTATCCAGCCCTAAAATCTAAACTGTATTTTTACACCTTCAATCCATGGAAACAAGCTGGGTCCAATAACACACCTGTAAAAATTACTCACTTTTGAACATCAAAGGCTTTCTCTTAGTTGGCAGTTTCATAAAGACACTGATGGCAGCCAAGCTAACCAATAACGGACAAAGCTGCCTTGATCAACCAATTATAGATCAAAACCAGTGTTTATTATTGGTAGATTGTTTTTAGGCCTCGCACAGATTCATGAAAATTATGTATGTTTTTTTAGCCTAAATAATAGTGTTCTAATTGACAATAAAAACATTTTTTGGTAATTTAAAATATGCATTATGTAAAAATCCTCCTTAATACATTTATCAATTGTAAAACAGCCGTCTCTAATAAAGTTCCCAGTGAGTGTATTCACATTTCCAATTCTGTCCAAGGTAAAGTTTGGAGAGAGTGCAGCTGCTGCCTCTACGCCCCAGTCCTTCGCTTGGAATGGTTTAGTAGTAAACCTTGAGACTCAGTGACTGCCTGGAATAAAACGAGTTGAAATCCGTATCAAGGATGAGCTCCAATTTGAAAATCCGGCAAGCACTGAGTCTATAAAGAAACTGTAAACCAAAAACAGTTAAACCGTCAAAAAACTGGAATCCCTACATGCTCTGCTGCTTCAAAAACGAACACAGATAGACATCAACAAAAGACAAATTAGTTTTATGGGACATGCAGCAGAGCAAATTGAGGAGACCAGACCAACAAAAGAAAAAACGGGTTAAATAAATATTTCAAATTATTCAAAATGACATGGATACACACTCTTATCACACACATTGTGCTGGTTCCAATGGTTGACTGACACACCTCTTTCTGAGTCATACTTGAGCAAAATGGAGCAATCGAAATGGGGGTCTGGGATGGTGAAGCGTTTGGCAGCGTGGAGTGGAGGAGAGGCGGAGCGACAAGGGGAACACGCATGACAAGGTACGTACACACCCATGAGAAGCTCCATATCAGCAAAATGACACTAAATTTATGTTCAACAATTTATTGTTTTAACACAATAGATTCCACAACAAGAGATCCTTCAAATCTCAACTTCAAATTTTGTCTAGCAAGTCCATAGCACCATTGCTTTCACCATACTTTTCAAAAATTAGGTAATAACACATTTCTAGTAAATGTACAAATCATGAAGAGGAGACAGAAGCAAGATACATTTGAAAGACAACATGAGCATTGAAGATTATGAAAAAAGGTTAGCAAGATCAGGTGAGCAACAAAGAGGTTCAAACAGGGTTAGAAGGTAAAAAGTTTCTACCCTATAATAATATGGAAATTAATTTATGTTCCAAAATATATCTTTAAATTGGTGTAGATAGGTCTTTCAAAAAAAATTATAAAAAAATACAATTTCCGAATATATACACTTTTATCAACAGCTTCTGCTTATTAATGTCCAGCCAGCTATGTAATTATTACAAATAAGTCATTACACAATTGTTACTCCTTTTGTTCTTTATGTTCTCTTGCTAAAAATCTTAGTTTGGTCAAAGCACTGCAACCCAAAGATTCCCATGGCTATAAAAAATGCGTGTCATCAATACTTGCTATGTTCAATCCTGACCTATATAAGCCTATATAAGCTTTTGAATGTCCTGATTGAAAAACACCACACATCTTCTATTTGTTCTTAGTCATGTTGCAGTGCTGCCATACATTTGAAAATACATTCTGTGGTTTTGAAGAAAGTATAAAATATTCAAAGTCCGGCTACTTTATGTTCAGCGCGGCTCAATACGATACGACTGTGTTCGCCCGGTTCTGTTCTCCTCTAGACATTTCTGCAAATAAAATATTCCTAGGCAAAGTTTCCTACATTAAACATTTACACGCTGTGTTGTTGGGCCTATTTTTTCTTTTCACAAATTACTTACAACTTTCAAACTCAAGTCAGTCATTACTTATGTTCCTTCACTAATGTTGATGCAGGCATTAATGTTACAAGAGTTACAATGATCTGGGACTAAGAGACTTTTTCATTTGCAGCCACAAATCTTCTATTTTATGTAAATCTTTGGGTAGGAAGGCAGGTCTTCTACTAAAGGATGTGTTGGGAAATACATTTTGCCAACAAGGCATACCTTAAGCAAGACACTTTGCGAATGCCTGCCATGTCTACAGCAGTCTGTCCCAGGACAGCTGTGCTTACAAAGGTACACTTCATCATTAAAATAACAAACTGAAAAAAAAACTAAAATGTTGCTTACATTATCTAATTCACATTTCAAGATGCTGTATTTTTTTATTCGCTTATTGAAATAAAAATACTTCTGTCAGCTTCAATCACATTCTCGATTATATTTGATTATATTTGATGATTTTTGATTGTATCAATGTGAAGTAGTCCATAGGAGTTGGATGCACATATTTCTAGTTGGATGGATTTGTGACTCCTTTTGTGTGAATGTTGGACTTTTTTTCAGTTTGTCTTGCCCAACAAAACCACAGCAGTGTGAACTGACACTGCAACAGCAAGTTTGCCCTCATAATATCATTTTCTATTCCACCATTTCAGAGACTAGGGCTGTAAATGAACTTCTACAACATATTTTTTATTTCTAGCTTGTACAACACAGAGACATAAATCTTCACACATCAAATGGCACACCTCCAATCCTTTGCACAAACCTGACATTCTTTTCCATCGAGTCCCACAAGTTATAAAACATTTACTGCATTTAACACTCCACTTAACACTGTTACCTACACCTTGTGACATCAAACTTTAACAGCTGCCTTTCCCAGACTTACTGTTATGTCACCACCTAATGCTTACTTATACCCGACTCCATTGAGATTCTGTTGCATATTCTCTCTCCCTGAAGGACCCCAGTTATTAATTATATCCCTGCAATAAAAAACGAGAGGTCAGTATGGAGCTTGTAAAAGATCTGTCTATGTTAGCGGCGACCCAGTTAATGCTAAGAATTATTTTGCTCTGGTGTGTGGTAATAAGTATAGGCTTGGCTAGTTTTGAAAACAAAAGTTAATAAAGAGTGTGATTTTTGGTATGTTAACTAGTTGTACGGAATTGTCAGAATTTGGACAGTTCTTTATATGGTCCTGTTTATCTATTTGATGGCATTAAGCAGTGGCAGTTTTACATATGGGCATTATGGGCAACTGCCCAGGGCGGCATTCTCTCTGGGGCGGCATGACGAGAGGGGGAAAAAAAGTGACTCTCGTATTTAATCAGTAAGAGACGCCTTTTGTCCCATATTTCCGAGGTGGCCTTTAACGCACCATTCAATGAGTCACCCACAAACATTTCTAAAAGTGTAATGCTGCCATTGATAATGTGATTGGTTTTAAAGTGAATTCCAAGCCAATAAGCGGGTCAAGGCGCGCGGGTCTGAGTCTATGAAGAGAGCGGAGGCAGCGTCCGCCCTGCCCGCTCGTCTCCGCTCATGTCCTGCTCGTATCACCGCTCATGTCCTCTCATGTCCCGCTCATGTCCCACTCATGTCCCGCTCAGCTCGAGGAGCAGATGCGAGATTGCGCTGCTCTGCTGTGTCACAGACGAGAAAGACAGAAAGAACTTGAGAGAGTGAGTATTTATCTGAGGCTCGTGGTGGTCTCACGTGCAGCAGGCTATAGCAGCAGGTAAAATAGTCTCTAGGCAACTGAGGCTGTCCGCCCAGGGCGTCATTACAGTCAGAACCGCCACTGGCATTAAGGCTGCACTATCTAATTTTGTGAGAAACAATTAGGTCTCACACATGGAGCACACACTGCCTTGGTAATTATTTTAGATTAAACAGAACGAAAACATTCTGTGTAGAGCAGTTTTAATATAGCCTTTTATTAAAAATTCTGCGAACCCTAAGGCCCAATGTTGCCATATACCAACATTTCTGTAACAAGTCACAAAAAAATCAAATCAAATAAAAAAAAAAACATACAAATTTACACCGTTTTAAAGGACAAAAACATTGGCTTTTTCTCTATGTGGATCTTTGGGGGTTAAATAAACAGCACTAGTCACATTTTGCCTACACTATCCACTTCCAAATATGACCCACTTAGCACTAAGGACCTGGCTTTAAGACTTGAGTGGTGACATGAAGAGAAATGTCTGTCACTGACTTATGTTTTTGTTTTGTTGCTGCGTGTGGCATTTGGACATGATCGTATTTGTTTGGTGCATTACTGACTGTTTACTGACAACAAAGATCAATGCACAACATAGAAATGACTTTGTTTACCCCACTCAAGGTGATGAGGATTTATGAATGTACATACAGAAGGTGGGGGCTCACTGTGTTATCGGGACAATTCAAATCCAACCTTTCAAACCTATTCCCCTCTGCCTTGCTTTGACTCCGGGCCAGAGATATAGAAAAAATATGCAACACATCGAAGCTTAGCATAATATTTTCATGCTTTTGATTGGCGTGAAAAGGCTTAGCATGTTTAAAAAGGTCACAACCCCAAGCTGTCAATAAACAGTGGCTTAAGAAGTGGAATGGGTTGATACTAACTACAAGGTTGGTAGTTAAATTGCCTGTCTCATACTCACGTTTCATTGAGCAAGACACTTCATCGACCATGTCTATGTGACTGTGATGGATGGAGGGGGAGTAGACTTGGTATGGCAGCTATTTATAATGTATAACAAATAGGGTGATACATTTGAAACTAATTCTAGTATGAAGTTGTCTAGAACTTTTAAGTTTTATGTCAAGCATTACAAGATGAATTACATAAAACCATCAGTTTATTTTGAAAAATATGGTGGCTTCAAAAGTGTATTAGTTTACTTGATGCCATTTGCCCAAACACTGTTACAATGTTAGCATGCTAGCTATTTACAATTCGTATCTAAACATATAGCTTGTGACAGTGTTTTTGCCATTGAGCAAATCAAAAACTTCCTTGTGATAATTTTGAGGTTATAAATGTTAGCAGAGTAGTAGTAGAGTTACCGTAAACACTAAAAAAATGGAAAGTTTATTTTTCTGAACCGGTTTTGCCAACATTTTTTATTTTTAAAATCGAGTCTTGAACCACTGTGGTCATCCTCCGGGCAGTTTTCGTGGTAACATAAAATGTTAGGAAGTAAAACAGCAGGAATGTTGTTGATGATGGTCGCAGCAAGAGTTTGTACAAATTATGACCACGCTTCAAAATGCATTAGTTTAAAACATGGCCCCGCTGTTTCTGGTGGCACTCATCTGGGCTACACAAAGCCAACGGTTATCCCACTGTTTTTAACTTTTACATCAGAGGTCCCCATATGTAGAAGTCTGCAGGGAATGAACCAATGCACTTACACAGGGCAATGGGGATGGGAATACTATTTCTTAAAGTAGAAGTTGGTCTTTTAATGCAAAATCTGCCTTGGTCAACATGTATATAAAAAGTGGAAATAAAAATAGTTTTAGTCCTAAAGGGGTGTAGCAGTACTTAGATTAAACAACTGGTTCTCAAACTGTGGCAGGGGTAACACTAGTGCTACATGATGGTACTATCTGGTTTTGTACTGCTTAACAAGATCTAATTTACTATTGTGGTTCAGACCAACTTTAGTCCTGGTTCAGAATTAGATTAGTCATAGTATACGTTAAAGTTTTAGACATTGTTTAGACCTGTCTTGGATTACTTTAGATTAAGACCTGGTTTAGTCCTGGTTTAGATGCGGGTCAGTCCTAGGTAGTACTTGGGACACCAAATATTTTCTGAGGTGGTGTGAAAAGTTTGATAACCACGGGATTCCAACATAGTAAATGATCCATTTATGCTGAATACTTTAACACTACCCTATACTTTTTCTACTTTCTCCTTGCACCGTGTGTCATCAGAGTCTTGTGGCTGATTTCATTTGGGGGCTGACCCAGTCGGAGCTGCTCAGGACACACTTGGATCTGTGGAGCCTGTTTTGAAGAAGAAGGCCATCTGTCAACATGGCACGGCCCCAATGTATCAAGGCAAGGCAAGTTTATTTGTATAGCACAATTCATACACAAGGCAATTCAAGGTGCTTTCACACCAACAGTACAAGCTACACAGACACACAAATACACAAAACAAAACTCATTTGAAATCCTTTTTCCACCTGTGAAATACTTATACCTTATTTAGTCCTACCTGCACCTTTGTATTTTAATCTTTATTATATGTTATTATATTGTTTACTTATTTCTCTTCAAACACTTTTTACCATATACTATTATTGCATGCTACTAATACTTCTTGATCATCTTAACGAGTCAAACAGTTCTTCTCATCCTAAGCATTTCATTGCATTGTTGACCTTGTGTTGAACCTGCATATGACAAACAATCTTGAATCTTGAATCAAATACCAAAAACTCAAACCTCTGCGAAAGCATACTTCACTTCTATCAGCGGATTACATGGATACTATTGTGAAAATACATTTTAAACAAAGTGTGGTTCAAGTTTGTTGTTTTGAAATCATGTTCTTTCTGTGAATGAGATTAAAGGAGGCAGGTAAAAGCACTGTGATATAACAATGTGTTTAGTGCAGTTTCTGGTTGATAGTTTTGGATTCAATTTCACATTATAAAATGTGTAGTATGTACTGTAGGTTATTTCATTTTAGTTAAATTAATTAACAATTTGACATTTTTGCCCTAATATATGGTATATATAATATACCATCTTGATTATGCCAAACAACTGATTTTCTTTTACAAAATTGTAAGATTAAATATTTCTGGTCTTGAGCATACATAAAAACATACATTATTTTGACTGATGTACTTTGTAACCGCTACTACCTTTAGCGACAGTACAACCCATATTGCAGGACTTTATCATTACTCTGATACAAGCTGCTGTCTGTCAAAGCATTGGCCTGCCACATCCCAGATATCGCACCCTGCACTGAAATGACACCAGTAACATGACTATACGGGTTCTGAGTAACATAAATGTGACTCTAAGGGGACTGTGTGGGCTTGTGTACTCTATGACCTCTGTCTAGTCGAGATATTCCGAAAACGCCTCGATTACCACTACCCCAGTCTGCGGTTCACGTCCCCTGGGACAGTCTGAAAGCAGATTGTTGGCTTTTTGTTTCTTCTAAAGTTTTACAGGCTGCCAAAGTGCTGTGTAAGCTAAACCTACACAGAATGTTTACATGCAAAGTTTTGGCGACAAACAACTATTTTCTCTATTACGCTATAAAAATGGATTGCATTTGAAAAAAACGTTTACTGCATCTACATTGTGTTCGCTTTAAATTGACTTTACAGTACCACATTGGAGGTGGTATGTTACCCTTGTAGCCACAGCTGTTCTGGGGCAGACATGGCAGCCCTACCACACCCACAACCTCTTAGATCAACACAATAATCGCTTCAACACATTCATAAATACACAAGGTTGATGAAAGTCTTGCCCGACCATTCAATAGCTGTAGGCAATGGTTGGGATCAGTGATGGGCAAATAAATGTGAAGTTTTTGAGGCTTCTTCTTAATTATATTGGAAAAGGATTTGAAGTTTCGAAGCCTCAAAAATTGACTCTTTGTTACTAGGCTAACAGTAACATCTAGTGGTCAGATACAATTATAGCAAAAAACTATTTCTTAAGTCAGTGAATCCAATTCCGAGTTGTTTCCAATAAATGGCGTTATCTAATGGGGAATGGCGTCAACATTATCTTGAGGCTACTTAATTTTAGCAGAAAAGTCTTCAAACTTCAAAATGTCTTATGTCTTCCCTAACAGATATCTAAACCCATTTCTTAAGGTAAGTGGGCACCTCGCTCTA
>JAVQKG010019713.1:0-10919 GCA_036025885.1 Hypseleotris bucephala
GAGGAAGTACCAAACTCAATCTAGTTCAGCGTCTTCATCATATGTAACTGTCCACAAAGTTAGAAGAAAATGGGGCAAAAACTCCCTGAGTTATTGTATTTTCAAATTTAATCCTTAATTAATTAATTACTTAATTAATATTCATCCCAGAAATCCCCAAATCAATCCAGTTCGGCGTCTTTACTATATCTAAGTATCTGCATAGTTTTAAAGTGATCCGGCAATTCATTTTTGAGTTATCGCGTTCACACGGCCAATCTGCGGACGCGGACAAACATGATTCCATAATATCGCCGAACGCGATTCTCGCGTTTCGCCGATATAATTATGTATGCACTGCAAGTCAGCAAAAGCCATTTGGAGTCACAAAGATATCATGGCCTGAGTTTGACCTACTTCAAAGCCTAAAGACAAACCTTGATAGCATCTATAATAAATTTGCTCTTTTTTGACTACAAGCTGCCAATAAATGACTTCATTTGCAAAAGCTGTTTGTTGTTTTAAAAATGTTTCAAGATTTTCTTTTCTTTCTGTTATTATGAATTTTAGGTTATATCAGTGAAATTAAAGCTGACTGGCTTTGTTTAAAGGGGCATATTATACATAATTATACATAATTATTTTTTATTGCATTAAATAGATAAGACTTTTGAAAACAGCTTTGTACATAGATACATGTTTGTACTTAGCTCAAATTTTTAAATGGTGCTTTTCTGTTTTTGCAAATGAATCTTTCAAATAACTACAGAAACTGTACTATCTCTTTTGGGGTCTGCATGTCCTCCCTGTTTTACTGTGGGTTGTTTCCAGGTACTACGGCCTGCCTCCACACCTTGATGACTTGCGTGTGTTTTGTGAATCAAAACTTCCACTAGTAGATACATGTGAATGGTTAATAGTACAGTAGTTTGCTGTGTCAATCGTGTGACTGACTATACAGATTGTTCCCCGTCTAAGGCCCATAGTAAGACTCCAGTCACTCAAAACAAGAAAAATCAAAATAGGACGATTTATGTAGTATAGCATGTACTTTCTTAGCATCCTCGCCACCGCCTGAAGCTATAATGTCTTCATTTGGGCTAAAAACAAGCTGTTGTTTCTCTCTCTTGTGAGGTAATCCAACACAGTCAAAAAGGTAGTTTAAGGACTGCCCTGGTTCTCTTCCTCCTCTGCGCCCCCCTCCCTAAAATAACAGAGGCAGTGAGTTCATGTATGAGGTCAGGTTGCCCCATAGCAGTACCCGCTGTGGCACAATAATCCAGTGTCTCCCTCTCTGTCCTGTTTCGGAGACCCCCCGGTGAGGAGGATAATCCAGTGATGGGCACCTGTAGCGCAACAATGGAAAGGTCCACTCCGGTTTCTATAAGCTTCAAGAAATAGGACGGGTAAGAAAGTGTAGAGATACTGTACAGAGTAGGGGGTTTTTGACCTGGAAATAGTCTAATTTGAAGGTCCTATTAAAGGTTGAATACACACATTCTTTCAACTTTGTCTAAGTGTTGTGGGTGCATCAAGTCTATTTCAGCAACTATGCACTGGACAAAAGTAAAAAGTCGCTCTACCACTTACAAATTGTGCAGCTTATAGCTACAGTTGGCCCACACATTTACACAAAAAATCTAAATTTGCTTAAGTAGATCAGTCCAACTAGAAATATGTGCAGTCAACTCTCATGGGCTATTTGACATTTTAAAATGCTGTATTGTTTCCATTAGTAATTTTACTTCTATCAGTTTAATTCTTACATTCTGGGTTGTTTTTGAGATTTCTTAGACTATATTGGTGTGATTATTATTCATTCTACTTTAGTCTTTCCCATGACCTATTCAGACTAATGACAACCTACTTTACATCATAGAACACGGTCAGATAGTCAGCATTTTTTATTTTTAACTTTTTCTTATTTTATGAAAACTTAAAAGTTAATATCTTATTCTATTCTGCCTTCAAAACCACAATAAAAAGTACAGAGAGAACCAGCTGTTGAAAGCCGGTTAAATTTTTGCATGACAGCCCTCATCACATCTGCTCATGTTTTGATTTCGACTCAATAAAAGCTCTCTGGGTGTGACTAAATACAAGTTGTGTAGTTGACATACTTTCCGTCTGCCAGGTTGAGTGCATTGAACAGGGGGTAGTCCTCTGGTGCGGGTTTGCCATTCTGATCTTCATACAGAAAGACGGGTGATCGCCCCAGCTCTACACCCAACTGCTGGGCTCCCTGGGCACTGTAAACGGACAGCAGGAAGGACTGGAGGCCGGACTTTGGGCGGAGCGTGGTCAGGATGGAGAAGTCTTCGGGAAATACACCACCTGGAGAGAAAGATAGTGTTTGGATTAAGGCTGCATTACCTGGTTTTGTGAAACTATGTGAAAAAAAAGCTAAGTTTGAATGAGACGCTCCCCTTTCCTCTTTCTTTACTTCCCAACCCTCTATCACAGTCTCACTCAAATTAAGAAGTACAAACCAGGAAGTATGACAGATAATAGTAGGACACTAGCTAACTTGCCAAATACTTTTAGATTTTCATTTTGGCTAGTCCAAATTTTACTCTCACTTTGGCAGCTTTGATTTTTTGCATCGCCACATTAGTGTATATTTTTAAGGTTACTGTAGAGAAATGGAAAGAAAAGAACAAAAACTAAAACATGCATTTTGGACAAGTTACTAGTATATTCTGGATAGTAAGTTTTTGCAATGACTAGCAGTGTCCTGTGAGCAAAAAAAAAAACGCTCTGGATAATGATTATATCAACCAATCAGACTGACCCTGTCCTGTGGAAGTGTGTGATGGTCAAACATTTCCTTGTCTCGTTCTAAAACAAAAATCCTGATAGTAAATCCCACAAGTCAAACTACTTCTCAAACAATTTCTGTTATGCTGTACCATACTGACTGAATAATATTTTTTGCTCAACTACAAGTTAAAAATCAGATAGTGCAACTTCAAAGTTCTCATGTACTATTGGCCTAAAAGTGATATAGATTGAGGTAATTCTTACCAGGGAATAGCTGCGTGGTGGGGGCCTTGAGTTGGACCTGGTTGGAGACTCTGTAAGCTGTGTCTGGCTTCGATGCTCGTCGATGTGTGCAAAATCCTGATGTTTTCGTCACTCCTTCAGGGGTACTTTGAAATTCTAATACTTTTAGGACGTCCACTGGTTCTGCTGTTGGAGGGGAGAAGATAAAAGATTAGTGAAGTCACAGTAATTAATTGTCCATACAAAAAATAATCTATGTACTGTAGACAGAGCACAAAGCATTCCCACACACCCCAGACTAAATATGCAACAAATCTTGCAAGAAGAAATGTTGACCAAAATCCAGTAACTATTTTAGCCCTGGTGTATTGTGTTGAAAGAGGTAGAAGAAGGAGACATTGAAAGAATTAATGACATAAAGATACACATTTATAAAGTGCTTTCTAGGGATTCAGGGCTCAATGTCTCAATGTGCTTTACAAGTGAGTCACAATTAGTCAGTTTAGTCAGTTACTTCATCATTGACACAGTGGTGGTGGTAAACTATGTAGCCTGTAGCGAACTGATGAAGATGTGGCACCCAATGGCATTTTTTACCACAACCAACACACACCAGAAGAATCACACGAACACATTTAGACACATAGGTCGCAAGGCGGGTAAAGTCTTTTGTTCAAGAACCCAACAACAACCTTTTTGGGATAGATGCCAACCCCAGTTATTTAAAAGGTCAAATCAATATCGAAATTCAGCGACATTTTAAACTATGAGAAATGTACTGTATCTAGCTATCACAACCAGCCAAACTCAAAAACACATCACATTCTTAAACAGTACATATTATATCTCCCAAATGGACAGCATATGCCCCACACTAGCTGCATTTTAAAAAGGCTTCTCTTTCATGTCTCTTGCTGCTTATCCGTCAGGAAATGGTGTCTGGGCAAACCACAGCGCATAATCAGAAACAAGCTGCACTCACACCTGGATAGGTTTACTTCGATAAGGGTCACCAGAGGCCCCCAATCTGATGCACTTAATAGACAGGGCCCTCTGTGAGCCAGCATTGTTCAGACAGACCCATGGGAAAGGTCTACAAATATGGCCTTGACAAAAACACAGTAAGTTTGTGTCAAAAAAAAGGACATTTACGGATTAATGTTTAGTGATTTAACATGTTGGCCAAATACAATGACAGTGTAATAAGTATAATAGGTTAATTGCTGCTTATTAGTCATTTGTCACAGTCATTTGATCCTGTATTTACAACTAAACTATAACTTAAACATTTCAATAACTAACTTGAGAATTGTGCTGATGCAACTGTTTCCCTATTGCCCATGCATGCACAATATAGATTCAAGAGTGTGCTATAAATTGTGTGAAGCATGCTATAGCCAGTTAAAAACATGCATTGATTCCAAAAGTAAAATTTTGAGGGAAGCTGTTCTCTTAAACAAAAAAAATTAGGCTTCGATTTACAGTACATAACATAGTGCTAACAGAGCTAACAGTAGGCTATAAACAATTAGCCTAGCACATTATCTTGACATTATTTTCTGCAACAGTAATGATGAACACTCAATATAAACTTTTAGTAGCAGTGTATCTTACCTCAAAATTAAATTGGCATGCAAACTTCAAACTAATAGCTAGTTAATTTTCTTTCTGCAGGGTAACTAACCAGGCTGAGGTGAGTGAAGGAAACAGGAAGTCTTCTCTCACAGCTCTAAATCCACTGTTTTGGTTTGCACATGGAGGTCAAATCAGTTTATCTGCTTTTCTCATACACATGCATCCATTAGAAACATACTTGCAGGCTGTGCTTTTATGTAGCCTATTCCAACAGGCAAGAAAATCTGTGAGCTTGTTCAGTTCTGTTAAGACCTGATCTATGTACATCTATGAACATGGCCCTAAGCATTATCTGAATAAATTGTAAAAAGTAGTTTTATTATGCAATACTTTTTACTACTGTTTGAGCATAAATTTGAGATAATGCTAGTCTTATGTGTCTTTTTGAATGTAATGTTTGGAGATACAACAGTTTGGTTTGTAACTGATACAAATCAGATATTACAGTTAGTCAACTAATTGACTAGTTGAGCAGTTTTGCCTCAAAACCTAATGTGTACACTACTTTTTTCTGCTGTTTTTAGTCATTTTATTTTGACATGGGCCTAATATTATAACCTGAAGGCACATTTTGACTACCTTCCCATTTCTGTATGTACAGTAGGCCCTATGTTAGAAGTCAGCAATAACTATCATGTCGTCATTCTTATTCAAGTCTATAGAATGCTTTGTATGGTAAGCTACCTGCACGGCATTAGAGCTTCATAAAAACTTACAGTCTACACATCACAGATTGTAGATAAATCATCTTATCAAATCTCCAAAATGCATGAATCAACCAGGCAATCTGAATCATTTTGTCTACACCAGTTACTACAACAGTAAAACAACAGCAAAGATCAGTAAACTGTCACTCTACGGGAGGCGTATCACTATAAGCACTATTGAGCCCTTGTTGTCTTTGCAGAAATGGACCAGTACTTTCTTTGGATCTTGAACTGAAGGGCTTCATTGTGAGCTCCTGCCGGGCCGCTCTCAGGACTCATCTGTTCCAGATGTGGCAGTTTGGCCGGGCAGCGACCCTCTCACCGAGGTGCTGAGAAAACGTCAACAATGGCCAATCCATTAAGGTTTGGGCCAAATGAGTGTGCACAGGGTTTTAAGAGCGCACATGTGATGAGCTGGTGTGATTCTACCTTGCAGGCTAAACAAATATAGCAACAGGCTGGAGATAGAGCCAGGGAAGAGGATGGAAGTCAAAGGGGGAAACCTAGCTGATAGATTGTGCTCTTGTCATGTCAAGATTCAAAAACGTTTAAATGATTTGAAAGCAATCCCCAAATTAGGCTACATGATGTATCAGCTTCTAAAGTGTCAAAATGAACCTTGGTGGGTTTTGGGGTAAATGCCTTTCATCATAGAACAACAACTGGCATAAAGTAGCAAGAATTAGGCATACTATAAATATTTCTCTATTTAAATGAAAATTGTGACTAACCTATACAACATTACCGGGCTGAATCAAGAACATGCAACCAACCAGAGCAACCGCCTCCTTAGTCCATCCTCACGTCATTATGCAAATTACACGGACAAGAAAAAGGGGAGGGGCTTTAATACATTACCATAAGACATACTTTGATATGATAGCTGTCATGTTTTACAGATGTTAGAGGATTTTGAACACTACCACTAGGACAATCGCCAAATAGCCTAGCTCACCTTCTTCTCACTTATATACACTACTCTTCAAGGCGCCCATATGTCAGTCCTTATATCTTGTTGGAAAAGGTGAAATTGTCTGGTAAACTTAGGAGGACCTTTTCACCTGCAGCTCCTTGAGGCTCTAATAATATCTTCAGCCAGAGTGTCTCTCTCTCACCCCCCACCCCTCGCCCGCTCTCTCCTCCAGCTACCACCGCGCTACCAGCTAAAACAAGACGGCTTTATGCTGCTGTCATACCAAGGAAACCTTACAGGGACCTACCCACTTTTTTTTCAAAGCATTTTTTCCCCCTTCATCTCATTCCTCCTTTCACTTTTCAGCTCCAGGTATAAGCAGTCTAGGTATTTCTGAAGCAAGCTGTAAGCACAAGTTGTATGAAACCGCAAACACTAATTGACGTAATTAGTATCTTTACTGTTATCGCAGCATAGGCAAACCAAATATCCATATGGCAATTATTCAGTCTAAGAAAAAATGCCCATTTAAAAATGCCTCTGTCTTTTCTTGGACCCAGTTTATTCCTGTCTTGGTTTTGGTTAAGCCTTAAGGTTATGATTTAAACCCAATTTTGACTTGCAAATCCAATTACTTCTAATCATGCTTAACTTCACATTCATAAATTTAGTTACAACATCAAATTAATGCTCAAAAATGGTTTATTACATTGTTAACTATAATAATAACTAATAATAACTATAACTAATAACTAATACACAACTTGTTTTCTGAATAATACATATTTTTCTAACATTGTCCAGGTCTAAACTTGAGAGAAAATTTAGCAGTTCAAAAGTGGTTATTCGATTGACAAAACATAGATTTGCCCCCAAAGTTGATTAAGTTGGGTATATTAGCAGCTCTGATAGATAGGGTCCTTGAAAATACTAGCTTTGTGCGTTTGGAATGCACGTCTGAACCTGCGCCCCAGGGGTTGAGAAAACGTGTCTGTACACCGCTGGATGGAGAGGCACCCAACTCCGACTGCTGTAAAGACACTGTATAGGATCCTAAATGATCCCTGAAACTCAAGGCCTCAAGCTGAATACTTAGTAATGATTTAGAAGTGATATTCAATGGAAAAAGCTCTAAAGCCAAGACACAAATCAGAATCTTTAACTAACGTGCCAAAATGCTTCTAAAGGTTGACCCCAGATGCGAGCTGGTAGCCTTGTGTCCTGAACTTTGTGGCTATTGTGGCTGGAGGCTATTGGCCCGGTGCATCCACGGGCAGTCCCTGGATTCTTTGAAGGCTCTTAAATCATAGGGAAGTGCAACAAGGACCATCATCAAATAACTGCTCAGTACTTAAGTTGGGAAGTGTTCCCACCGGCACTCACAGAGACACACAACACTGCTGCCTTGTCCCGGGCCGACCAAACATCTAAGTGCAAAGTTGAAGGGTGGGGGGAAGAGAGCCTGGGGTACCTCGGAGGAAGGGGTGGGGGCAGTTACATTTTTTTAGTGGGCTTTGGTGTGGACCAGGCCAGTGTGGAGATAGGGTGAACCTGTAGGACGCATGCACTCCCTGGACTGCCAAATTTATAATTATATTTACTTGACTTTGACGTTGTAATATGTATTGGTTATCATTTGCCTGTTTGTCATTTGCCCTGGTCAGGTGAACTTATAGATAAAGTTAAATTAGCCTAAAACATGCCGGTAGTCTATGCCATATTTTCCAGTAACTTTAGCTGGAGAACTTACATCCAGACTAAGACTAAAGTAAGTAGGCTAAGTAAAGAAGTATTTGATAACCTATGCCTGCAACTGATCTCCTAAGTGCATTGCTACAGCCAAGTTGGCATGTTGTGTAAAGTCAAATGCCCAGTAGGTTATTGTCTGTGTCCAAATCCAACCAGTCCACTTCCACCCACAGGACCACACTTCTTTTTTACCTCAAGTGAATCCTAAAAAGTCATCTCCCCTTGATGTCTATGAATGCGCATACCAGGAGCAGCTTAGGATGAATTTAATTAGGAGTGTTTCATCTTTCATTCATGCGTAAAAGAGCCCGTGGACAACAGCGTGGTAATGAATATTGTGTTTAGTGCAACATAATGTGTGCACGGCTAAACAACTGAATTTGCTAATAGTTTGATTTGTCACAGTTTAGTTTTGTGATTTTGATCAATCGATAACATACTGTAAAAGCTGCGCGTAACGAGGACGTATGTCTGTAACTACGTTAGATGTGTACGTTTCTTGGTTCAAAACTCCTTTGACTGAAAAGTGAGAAAAAAGAAAAGAACTCGTCGCGTTTTACTCCAGGTACAGTACAATCTCCATCATCAAGAGTTCCCATGGCGCTGTTAGCGGCAGCTGTCGCTCGCTCCGTGCCATTTTGGACTGATCAGTTTGGCCGCAAATCTTCTTACCTGCTTTGACATGAGACGCGTGTAGAACCAGGGTTAAAGTGATGAATGCAGTTACAGTGGAATCCATAATCCACCTTCTCGTTTTCCACCTTGTGGAGCACCTCTGCATCTCCATGGCCAGGCGCCCACAACTGATCCGAATCCTCGGGCGACTTTCAGGTGAATTGAACAGGCGTCCCTTCCACAATCCCAAATGATGATAAAAGTGTCCTACAAAAAAGCCATAGGTAGTTTTAGCCTCTTCTCTCAGCCACAACGAGGCCCCCGATCCTCCTTCCCAGTGCCCAGCCTTCACAGTGAAGGAAGTCGGGCTTTAACCAAAGCGCACACAGTGCAGACTGTACACTTGGTGCGTCCGTCGACGGGAGGGCTGGGCGAGCTCCACAAACCAGCGCCACGATTACAGGGAACTGACAAGGCACCCAGCCCCCGATTAGCAAATCACGGGGCAGGAAATTCTCCTGTGGGTCCACCCAGTGGCTTCAACTCGCCCCCCAAAGACTGTGGCTAGTGCATCTGGGAAAAATTCTGGCAAAAGATGAATGACACTCAAACTACAAAGGGTTAAATAAACTACATGGAAAGTGCTTTAAAGTACTGTCAGTATCCCTAGTAGCATTAAACTTTGATCTTGGTCTTTGGCACTTGTTATGAAATGTAGAAGTCAAATAGCTTTTAATTATTTATTTTGGCCACCAATTAGATAGCAATTTTAAACAGCCACATAACACCTGTAATGTGTCATATTCTGTATGAGCGAGCAGTGTTCATAAAGCCACCCAGCTCACTTCAGACCCATCTCATCCCTTACACACACTTTCAGATACTCCCATCAGGACGGAAATACAAAATCCCTCTAGCTTGGAAAAATGTTTACAAAAAATTTAAAGTTTTTAACCTCTTTAAACATTTGCCTCTCTATTTATATATACAGTACACAGTATACTTGCGTGTGAATTTTTTGTATTTGTGCTCTGAAGCCTTGTCAAAGATGAATTTCTGTCTCAGTGAGATGGACAATAAAGATTTATCTTTTCTTATTTGATTCATTTAGGCTATGATTTTTATTATCTTTATTACCTGTACTATATAGCTTAATTAATATGGTGACATGTTATTAATTATTTTTTTCTTTTACTATCGCAACCTAAAGCTTTGAGTTCCCAATCAGACAGATCATAGACCACCCCAGGGCTGAGTGCAGTAGTTGTTTCTCTAATGGCCTCTCAGATGGGGTCGGAGCAGAGGACAGTGAACCCCTTGTATTTTTTGGCTCAAAACATGGATTCTCCCCAGTCTCTGTCTGTCAACCATCTTGTCACTCTCATCACTCACATCCTGCCAAACACTATAGGCTACTCAGGGCAGAAACTGGAGCTACTGTTGGCAAAGACTGCTTTTATCTGGTTTTAAGGCATAGTTTTTTGGGGCAGCCATGGCTTAGAGTAGGTCGTCCACTAATCAGAAGGTTGGTGGTTCAATCCGCACTCTGCTGTTGTGTTCTTGGGCAAACACTTAAATACATGAGTGTGTCAGTACAGCCAGTTTGTGAATGTGGAGTGAATATAAATTTCATGCATTATTAATACAAAGTTGAGAATTTTTCATATGATGCTTGGTTATAAGTGTATTTGTGTGGCGAAATGGGGAAAAAGCTATAATCAAGTCCTTCTGTGGATGTCCCAAGCCCAGATAAATTAAGAGGGTTGCACACTATTTGCCAGTTACTTGTTGTGGCAACCCATCTGTACTTTTGAAAATGTATACTGGACAGAAACAAAAAACAACATAAAAGCCAAAAGAAAAATATTATTAAACACTCAATTTGGCTAAAACAAAAGTGAAATGAAAAAGGAAAATGGCCCATCTGACAAGAGCAGATGGTAGCTCCAGGGACCATCTGGTTTGATTTCCTGTTGGACAAACTTTAAACATTTAAAGAATAAAGACGGATTACAAATAGCACTATAGTCAAACCTCCCAATTGGACGTAGACCACAAAAGATTAAGAAAATGTATCAGAACTAATAACTGCTCTAGGAAATGGACTGTACTATTGGCTTCTCTCTCATTGAGAATCTTCTTGTTCAGAGGTAAATGCTCTGTCCATTACAAGCCATGCTTTCAAACATAGAGCCATGCAGAACTATTTTAATTTAAAATATTACCAAATGGCAGCATTATGCATTTATAAAATGTATAGTAATATAAATATAAGATAAAGTCTGAGAAGATATTTTTCACATATCATCTGCTTTTTT
>JAVQKG010019753.1:0-13515 GCA_036025885.1 Hypseleotris bucephala
TACCTACACTTTTCTGGTCATGCGTCACAGAGTAGACATTTTCAGAATGCAACAGCCTTGAATGACAGTATGTATGTATTGTGTATGTTTTATTGATTCTCTACCCAATTCCATTTACTGTAAAACAAGTTAGAGCATCAGCGGTATTTGTTATAGGCAGACACTTTACACACCCTGCCTCCTGATAGTTGAGGAGGATGTACATGAGCAATATGACTGCCATGTCTCAGTCAATATGCCCCAGGGCAGCTGTGGCAACGGAGGTAGTTTAGCATCACTCATGTGTGACTGTTAAAGCAGTAGTCTCGAGGTTTCTCAAGATCAGAAATTGTTCAAACATTTAAAAACGCTTAACAAATATCATTCGATTTTTACAGTGGTAACAAATGTTGCTATAGAGGCCAGGGGAGGGACTAAAGAAATAATTATGACAGATTACATACTTACATCATAGAACAGAGTCAGATAGTTAATCTGAAGCTAATTTTTATTTAAACAATTTCTTATTTTTTTCTACCCCTTTAAGCGAATGGACTGAGACTAAGTTCCAAAGTATTTTCAGTGTTTTAAAACCTGCTGCCAATTCCTCTTGATTGAATCGCCTGATTACCTACACTTCCCTGGACGTGCATCAGAAAGTCGACTTTTTAAAATATGCACGTCTTCTCCCTACAGTAAGCACTTGTTGGTAGTCATGCACTGAGCCTCAATACGGCCGTGATTACTGCTGTATCTAAGACAGTGATCTGTGGACCAGCTGGTTCCTAGTTAATCAGCCAGACCCTGATGGCATCACTCTCCTCCATTAAACAGCTTGTGGTTGACTGTGATTAGACTGCTTAAGAGCTGTCCTACGCTATGAGATGATGTGTACGTATGTGTGTGTGTATGTGTGCATGTGTTTATATATGTGTGCATGTGTGTGTGTGTGTGTGTGTGTTTTGCATGTGACTACGGACAGCATATACTATAGGGCTTAGATACACTGTACACTTGATGTAAATTACTGCAGATAAACGACAAGCGGAAATTAAAATGCTAATTCAATGCATGTGTTTGTAAATTGTAAATTGAACATGAATGTGACTGTGAGTGCTTCTATAGTTTGTCAGATTAAAGTGGTGCTGAGGGCCATATGTTTAGTGACCTCTAAGGAAATGAAGAGATTACTGATGTATATTGAACATGCAATCTGCCTCTAACTGGAACAACACTAATGCTCATGTCTTTTTAAAGTATATCTCTGTTTAGTGTAATTCAACTGATAAAAAGCTTTTAATGAGAAGAATGTTGTTTTGATTAAAGAATGTACACTACATTAAGACTAAAAACATGTGGCACAGGGGAGGGCAATATGGTAATAAATCGTGATATGAAGTTATGAAGATCAAGCAAACCCAGGAATATCATATCATTGCATTAAAATATGCTGTTTTTCACTGTCATTTTTATTGTAACAGTGCCAATGTTCATCTTAATAAAAAAGGGAAACAAATAGTATAAATGTTATGAACAATAAATTAGTTCTTTTTTGTTTTAGGTTAATAAGTCCTTGGCAGAAATTTACTTACTTTTCCAAAGCTGCCTTTTCCGATGGCCCGGAGGATCTGAAAATGGTCGAAGTTGACTGTGGGAAGACAAAACACATATAAATCAATAAATCAATAAAAAACAAAACAACATCATAGGCTATCAATGCTGCATATATATTTAAGCTACATTTATAACTATGCCTCAATATTTGTGAAGATGAAATTTCAGCATCACAAATTGCCCAGAAAACATCCTATTTCTACAGGCATCACCAGTATAAGAAGCAGTGCATTACTGTATGACAAATGGGGGCAGATAAACACTTGAGTCGGGTTCACTCTGAGGTTGAGCCTATAGTTAAGCTCGAGCACAGGCAGGTCCTCACGGCACCAAAAGCAATAAGTCAAACAAGAGTCACTTACATTAGCGGCCTGAAAATGGATTTAACCTTTAGAGCAAATATGTATTTTATCAACAACATGTTTATATCTCCGGGCAGCACATATATTTGTACATCTAGACACGCTTTATATGATTTTGCCTATTGTCTTTCCCTCTTCCCTTTACACTGGTTCGTCTATCAGCTACCTTTATCTCCAAATATAAGCAGTTGTTTGTTACTTGCTGCCATGGAAACCAGAGGACATGTATTTTCACTATCTCTGGTTTCCCTGGGGACGACACAGCTGATGCCCACAATATCCTGTATGGCCGTGAATACACAACCTCTAAAACAGACAACACGATAATTGAAAAACATAGAAAAGAAAACAAATTGAGTATCAAGCAATGAAAAGTTATTATATTTTTATTAATTCATCTTCTACTAATTTTTGCCTTTAGAGGTAGCAGGTGTCTGAAGCCTATCCCAGTATCTATGTGCCTTAGGCAAGATACATCATCGACAATAGCTATTAAGTCGCAGGGCTGACACTGAGACATACATAGAGACAACCTTTCACTCTCACATTCAATCACAATGGACAATTTGGAGTGATCAATTTTCCAAATACATGCATGTCTTTGGGTTGGGGGCAGAGTACCTGGAGATAACCCACGGTAACACAATGAGGACATGCAGACTCCACTTAGAGAGATCACTACTGAATACATGCTTTTTGTTTCTTGCAAATTGGGTATTGTGGTACCTAAATAGTCTATAATAGTGCAGCACTGCTCTCCACTAAAATTGCACACATATTGTAGAGTATAGTTCAGCCTGGAGTTTCAAGATCTATTGGATGTGACAGTTAATGTTATGCTCTGTTAGTCACATATCACTGGCATTTCCTCTTCTCCCACTATCTGTATCACCCTGTTTACCCAACCTACTTTCACCATATGAAGACTTAAGATGAGTATACAGCCTGACAAGATGAGACATATGGATTTCTGGGAATAGTAAACCTCACCACAAACTGGCCACTTGAGAAGATCTAAATATATGTACCTAATAAAGTGGCTCCCGTTTTGGTCCTGTGCTTCTGTATCTGTGCTATTGCTGTCTTTTTATTGTCTCAAGGCAATCTAAAACATTTGATTTTTACCCACAAAACCGGCGCTCACCGGATGTTGTTGTTTTGTTTTATGTGACAATCTCAATTTAAAACAGTCTTATACTTTTCATTCTTTATTCAATCAGTAATTAAATATACATTAGCCCAGATCACAGTGCCAAAACTCAGGAGATTGTTATTTATTGTTTAATTTCAGGATTGTACGAGGATTAATGGCTCAAATAAAGTGCTCAGATTTATTAATAAGTTGATTAATTAATTATTATTCATTGTGGAAGTACCGAAGTCAATCTAGTCGTCATCTTCAGATATGTCCGGCAAACATTTCTTGAGTTATTTTGTTTACATCTTTAGACCATTAATTATTTAATATTAAATGTATAAGTACCAAAATCAATCCAGTTCTGTGTCCTTATGATATGTAACTGTGTATAAAATTTGACACCGATCTAAAATGATGGACACATGAGCGTGAACTGATATTAGTGCTAACAGACACATGGGCCGCAGAAACACATCTTCTTGTCAATCTGACTGACAGCTCCTAATTAAGTCTGATCAGAGCCCTGCCTGTTCTTCTCAAATCATGTGGTTGTCTTTTTTCTGTCCACATCATCACCTCAGTAACGCCTGCTCACCATCGGACTAAGATGAATTGCATCTTCCTGGGACCATTATTGCCCAATGCCCATAGTCTGCACACAAATGCCTCCTCCTGCACCTTAACACTATAATTTCTCAAAATGTGTTGGCTCTGTTGATTCAAAAGCCCTACCTAGCATCCGCAATTTTTTTTTAAAGTTGTTATACTCTTTCCAGATTGCAAATTTCACAGAAAAGCTTGCAAAAAAATCAGATAATTAGGAGACTGGTATCTTGATGGGATAGAGAGAGTCCAAAGTGTGCCAAGTGGAAGACTGTAGACTGCCAAAATGCTAATGTTAAAATATAAATCAATGTGTTTAAATGTCTCAATCAAAACAGCTCTAATCTGAATATGCATATGTCCTTCCTGGTATTTCCTTTTTTTTTCTCCAAACCCTGTAAATCACTTAAGGACTCTGTGACGTGTGTAGACATCATTGTGCGGTTGCTGTGACGACTGGAACATAAACCCATGGGCTTTATACGACAATGTGAATAAAGCATGATCAGCAGTAAACAGCCCTCCGTCCATTAACAAGAGTATCCTAGTTACACACATTCGGAACATCTCATCCTCAGAGAGACAGACAAGCCCTGACACGGCTCACCTTCAAACACACACACACAAATATACACACTTTTGTATTAGCAATATTACCGCCTACAAGCTACAATTTTGGGACATCAAAGCATTCGTTTTCTACATCTTGTTTTGGCAATTTTGAGTATTTTTCTGACATTAAATAATGCATTAAGAGTGCTTTGTTTTTGAGACACTGAGGAGCTTCAAAGGAAAATAATTTGTAGTTATTATTACATTACATCTACTTGAAATCACCAATCAACAGCTAAAAGCAAACAGCATTTTGCAGAACATACTAATAATTGGTCAAATTAATAATTTGCATCATTCATTCAGACAGATGGTGGTAAGCTACCTCTAAAGCCACAGCTGCCCTGGGACAGAATCACAGACATGTGGCATCTACTCTCCTCCAAACACTTGCTATCACACTTCAAATTTAGGCAAGATGAGTGAGGTGTCTTTCGCAAAGAAACATTAACTTGAGGACAACAAAACAGAATTGTTATCAGTGTTAAAATACACATTTTTAAAGACAACAACCAAATTTTACCAGGGGATGACATTATTACTTGGAAGTTTGGGGCTCTAAGCAGCTGTCTACTTTGGCCTAATTGTAGCGCCACCTCTGTTTGCTATCCTAAATAAAACTAAACTAAACTAGACCCACGCTGTCGTACACGACAGCAAATGTATATCGGCGAAACGCCCCATGCGTCTGCGTCAGACGCTTGGTTGGCGCTATTGAGGTAACTGGCATCATATTGTTTGGGTGTGTTCATGGTGGAGGGTGATAAATTGTTTCAAGTTTGAGCGTAAACGGGCAAAGTATGTGCAAGATAGAGGCTGTCAAATATATCTGACTCCCCAATTTCAATCAAATATGGCCGACTTCCTGTTTGTTTTAGGGCGGGGCCATAATAATATTTTATGTTCAGCACAATGTGGAAAATCACTGTACCAAGTTTCATAGCTCTGTGACAAAGTAAGTGTATCCAGAGTCCCATAGGGATCAACAACATGATGGCGCTATAGAGGCATTTTATATTTGACCGTAATAATTTGCATATGTCCATTAAATAGATCATAGCCCGGATCTCTGTGCCAGATTTGGAGAGATTTGGTTAACGTTCACTAGGAGTAATGGCTCCAATAAAATGCTCAAAATCATTAATTTGTTAATTAATCAATTATAGTTGATCGCAGAAGTACCAAACTCAGTGTAGTTCAGTGTCTTCATCATATGTAACTATTCAGAAAGTTAGAAGAAAATGGGGCAAAAACTCTGTGAGTTATTGCATTTTCAAATTTAATCCTTATTTAATTCATTACTTAATTAATATTTATCCCAGAAATCCCCAAATCAATCCAGTTCGGCGTCTTTACTGTATCTAAGTATCTGCAAAGTTAGAAAGTGATCCAGCAATTCGTTTTTGAGTTATCGCGTTCACACGGCCAATCTGCGGACACGGACGAACATGATTCCATAATATCGCCGAACGCATAGCGTTCCGCCAATATAATTACAACATGGAATAAGGTTGAGAAAGCTGCAACAGAATAATAAGGCCTCTTTAAATAAGAGATTTACATTAACATTTTTCAAATCCCTTATTTCATCTCCTTTTAAAGCATGGTTTTCTTAAAATAAACACTTGAAGCAGAGTACGTGTAAGTTAAGTAACAGGACCCCACAAGTGTACATAAGTAAACATTTAAGAGGTTGTGAATGGAGGTATGTTTATTATCACAATGATAGTGGGACGTATGAAGTGCACTTAGGGTCAGCACTAGCTTTTGAGTCGCCTTCATAAACGGTACTTGTATGTCCTCACCACACACACTCAAACCTAGTGATATCAGATGTTTTTACAGGCATTCCAAGGATACAACCTAATGACCTAGCTAGTGCACCACTTACAAGGTTAAACACACTAGCCCCTTAAAACGTGCTGTCTGTTTGAGTTGTCATCCAAACTCAAAGAATTACTAGAGTCAAGGGGTCAATGTTTTAGCAAGCAGGAAAGCCTTGGAAAGACACATGACATAATACACCTGCTTCTAGAGGTTTGCAAAAACATGCCAATTTCCAGCAATGATAGGTCAATAGAAGGTGATATGAGCAAGAGTTCTATTAAAAAACAATGCAGTTATTAGTCAGGTTTCTCCGCAGATGTCTGGAGCTCATCCCAATAACTATGAGTCATAAGCATAGACACTGGGCAGTATGTTAAAGCTGAAGTCTGCAGCCTTATAATGTTAAATGTTTTGGTAGACTATCTGTAATTATTTTTATTTATAATTATTTTTATTTTACTTTAGTCTCCTTGCCCCTACCGCAACATAAAGTTAGTTTATGTGTTGCACCTTTTTCAAATATTTTTAGAATTAGAATGAGAATTTTACCCACAACCTGCTTGCTGATTTTAAATTAAAATTACATGCTCCTTACCTGGTCTATCACAATCTATGGGTGGTGAACCGGGTGAGGTCCTAGTGCCTGGTCTCTCCTGTCCTGTATGGTCCACACACCAACAATGTCCCGTAGAACCATGACACTAAAATAAAAATTATATTATATAATTTACCAAATTGGTTATATTACAATTTTGGGTAATGGCAAAAATGTGACCTATTTACCTGTTGAGAAATGTATTGGCCATGTGTGTCACATTGAGGTACATAGGCTCCTAGTATGGGGTACCCCTCTGGACTGGTGGTCTGGACACTGTCTCTATGATGTTCGCAGTGGGTTTTGGGACGTACTGGTTCATCTGAAAAATAATATTATAATCATTATCTTATGTTTTTAATGTCTAACGTTTGGTGGCTAACCTTATAGAGGCACAAATCCTGCATATGGGAAAAGCACTACTTCCTTTATGTTACAAATGTATATAAAAAGGTGGCACAATATTGTATTTTTGCACACTATGAAAGAGACATTAGTTGGTCTTTTACCATGACTGCAGTTGTGAGATGCTGAACCAGGTGGTGTCCTAGTGCCTGGTCTCTCCTGCCCGGTACTGTCCACACACCAACAATATCCAGTCGAACCATGACACTGAATACAAAAATACAAATTATGATCAAATATTAACAATTAGAAGTTTGAATAGTAAATGATGTTACCTGTTGTGTGATGTACTGTCCTTCTAAATCACATTGAGGTACATAGGCTCCTAGTATGGGGTACCCCTCTGGACTGGTGGTCTGGACACTGTCTCTGTGATGCTCACAATGGGTTTTGGGACGGCCTGGCAAAATTAAAAATGTGTACAAAACATGAACAAACTTTTTAGAGAAAATGCTTGGTTATTTAACATTCTCCTATTAATCTAATATTACACTTAAGGGTACGGCTACTCATTGAATCACAATCAAACTGAAATTTCAATAGTCACAATTAGAAAATAGCAAACAAAATATATGTAAAAACCTGCCTAGCACACATCAGACTTTATCTCCAAAACATTCAAAATAGCTAGAATAATAGTGATAGGAATTACTTGGGCCACCGCAGTCTGCTGGAGGTGAACCCGGTGAGGTCCTAGTGCCTGGCCTCTCCTGTCCCGTACCGTCCACACACCAACAATGTCCCGTAGAACCATGGCACTGCAAAATATACATTATAAATCCTGTTCCTATCTATTTAATATACATTTGATAGTGAATTCTATAATGTATTGTTTATGTTATGTACCTGTAGGGGGCGGTACTGTCCCTCTGAGTCACAGTGAGGTACAAAAGCACCCACAACTGGATACCCCTCTGGGCTTGTGGTCTGGACACTGTCTCTGTGGTGTTCACATTGGGTTTTATGACGAACTGGTTCATCTAGCAATTTATAAACACAAATTAGCATTGAGTGGAAATGCAATAGTCAGTTGATTGACCAAAAACTGTCCCTATATTACCTGGTCTTTCGCAGTCTGTAGGTGGGGTCCCGGGTGGGGTCCTAGTGCCTGGCCGCTCCTGTCCACTACTGTCCACGCACCAACAATGTCCAGTAGAACCATGGCACTGAATAAAAATAATAATTAGACTCAGTGGCCACTTTATTAGGTACAACTGCTAGGTAACACAATATTGGGATTTAGTTATAAACATATGTCAAACCCAATAGCAGCAGAAGACCACATTGTGTGCCACTTTATTAGGAATAGTGTCTTCTTAATAAAGGAATATGTAAGATTTGTACCTGTAGTGGCCTATAGCGTCCATCTGGGTCACACTGGGGAATAAAAGCTCCCACACCATGGTCCAATCCGCTCTGAAGATTGTCCCTATGCTGTTCACAATGGCTTTTGGGACGACCTGTTTGTCCTATAAGTAAAGTTAGTCAGTATTCAAATTTGAGTTTTTATTTAGGTTGAAATAAAAAGGCAAGTATATACTACTGTACATTTCACTTACCATCCTGGCTACAAAAGAAACCATCGCCGTAGAAACCATACAGGCACTGACAGTGGAAGGTACCCAAAGCATTCATGCATCGAGCACTGGTATGGCAAGGTGTGGTACTGCATTCATCAATGTCTAAAAAAACAAAAAAAAAGATAATAAGTTAGTGTGCAAAAAATGTGCAGTGTGTTTTGTTTATTTTCATCAGTCTACAAAATGCAAACCAAATCTTTTCACCTGCCCCCATTTTGCCTGAAAAAGTCCATTTGTATTCACCTGTGAAGGACCAGCCATTTTATCAGTGGTTATAGGCAGCTTGCATCTTTCTGTCTTTTCATGCTAGTCCCAGACAGACTCAGTGATGTATCGACGAAGATAGTTACAAACTAGGAGCCATACTTGTCACATTTGCTCTAGATTTTATGATTCAAGACAAAATGAATCTTTTTGAAATCATTGCTACATTTCTGCATTTCTTACCCAACACATTAACACAGTACTGAATCACGGCAAATGAATAAATAGTATCAAATTGTCAAACTGTTATAGTCTATCTCTGAATTGAAGTTCCTATAAAGATCTTGTTGAGACAAACCAGAGTTGAGTGAGTTTAGAGGAAGTTCATGCTGGGTTCACGTTGATAGGTCAAAGCAGGACACACACATGGGCACAATTTCTCTCCTACACACATTCCACTCAAATACAATGTGTCACTGGTCCATTCGTCTTGGCTGTATAATCTCACTCGTTCTTTAACATTAGCATTCCCATTTCACCTATCTGTTCTCACACTTGTCACCCATCCTCCCCTTTTCACTGGTCCACGGTGCGGACTAGGATCTTGCAGCTGTTGGTTAGTAACGGTATGAGGCCGAAATGTTGAGGAATGCCCCCCTCAGACGATAACGTGGGTGTCATTCAGTGACTCAAATGTAGGACAAGTTCTGAATAATACACTGTGAAATGTGAACCAGTAACAAGCGCTAGAACATGTTTTTACTGTGTTTCTTGGGAAGACTTGACTAATGTGGCTTTGATGAAATTCCTCTTATAGTTTCTTTTAATGTAACATTTAAGACAACCATGTTCTCTGTTACAGTTCCTGGCTAAATAGTGTATTCTTACCAACACATGTGCGTCCATCAAAGCCAAACTCATATCCAGCCTGACACTGGCAGCGATGGCTCCCGGGCAGGTTCACACACTGAGCATGTGCACCACAGGAACTTTCAGCACATTCATCTATGTCTGAGGTGGAACACACAGGGCACATTAGACACTTTTTACATGCTCATAAAAGAGTGTCACATGTTACATGTGAGTGTGGAAGTATAAAGGCTATAATTAAGACTAATTACTGGTTTATCTACATAAATATTTGAATACTCTGTACAGGACACACATGTAGTGGGACAGACAGTCATGGGAACTTTGCCTGGGGCTTTTATAGCACTGTTAGCAGCAGAGAGGGGGCCGCTGCTGGGTTAATGACAGGGCACACACTCACTAAACCTCACCTGAAAACGACTACATGACGGTAAAACTAAGAGAGTAGAAGAGAGTAGAGGATTCACAGTGGAGCGGTGGAGGGGCTGAGGAGATAAAAGCCTAGAGTGAAGATGAGTCCTTCTACATAACCTGTACTTGACCCTCTATACTGAGTGGACATGTGCTGATGGATCACAGACACGCTGCCTTGAGCTGTCATAGTCTGTCTAACTCATGAGAGGGGCCACAGAGGTTTGAATAGAAGAAAGTAATGGGAAGACTCTGGTTAGGGGTGTGCATTATGGTGATAAAAGATTTTATAGTGACATGAATTTATGATGGTCTGCTAATGTGGGAAGATCACTGAATCGTGCTACAGTGCATTCATTTGGGCTCTGCTCTTCACCGTCATCATCACTGTAACAATGGCAGTGATCATATTTATAAAAGAAAAAACTACAAAAACATAATTCATTTATTTTCTTCCACCTATTTCTTTATGGGGTCACCAGGCACTTTTGCATGATCAATTCACCCATCACATGCATGTCTTTGGACTGTGGGAGGAAGCTGGACAGAACCCACAGTAACACAGGGTGGACATGCATACATAATACAAAAATAATAGATGTTAATTACCATAGCAGTTGCGTCCATCTCCTCTGTAGCCTGTAGCACACTGGCATTGGAAGGCTTGACCCTCCAAAGGTATACACTGGGCCGTGGTGTCGCAATCATGGGTGCCAGAATAGCAAGGATTTACCAACTCCGGTCCAGTTGATTCTACTATGAAAAAATACAACCAATATTAATCATTATGAAGCATTTTTAGCATTGACAATGTATACATTAGATTATTTGAAACTGTAATATAGTCAGCCATCTTGTCCTTTTGACGTCTTGTTGCTTTCACATTGCTTAAAATGTAAACTGCCAGTGAACCCAAACTCGTAACTTCTTTGTTTACATAATTTAATCCAGACCTAGCAAACCAGGAAGAACTCAAGTTAGGTAAATAAATCTTCCTTTAGATTGAAAAACTCACAAGAGGAATGTCAGATTACAACAAATGGCCAGTGTCTGAAGCGTCTGAATAAAGATTAATTGGAAATATAGGAAGTTACCATGATTACAATGCAATGATTAGAGGGTAAGGCCTAACTGAACACACATGTAAAAATCACTCCAGACAAGTTCCCGCGGGATGATTTCCTCCGAGGAAGTCTTCCCAATATTCGACATATGGACAGGGTTAGACTCAAATATACACGGGTTGTGTGTGCATGCTTTTTCATACCACCACAAGAGAATTTCAGAGTCATTTTGAGAAAACCAGAAAGAAAGCAAAAAGTGTTTTCAGGGAATTTGAACTACATGATTTTCTATTGCTTTTTAGTGCTCATAAATTTAGGGAATACACTCCCTGGGCTCTTTATTAGGTATACCTTGGATCAAATGTTTGCTATCTTGAATACTTAGAAAACTACAGACCTTGATGTAAAAAGTTACTATCTGAACTATTATCTAAACCCCTGTCGATTTACTATGGATCTGACACAAGTATTTATTTCCACTTTAAGGATGGAAATCGGTATTGGTTCAGCATCAATTTTGGCCAATATTGACAAGGTTGCATTTCTATTATCACAAACCTAGTCTCTGCATCAACAATACATTTTTGCTCGGAGAAATACCACGCACTGGACATTCTATCTTCTTCAAACCACTCTCTAAACCGGGTTGTATGTAAAAATCTCTGTAAATCACCTTCCGAAAAGCAATCACACCAAGTTGCTTTCCTCCTTTATTTGCAATCACAAGAAGGCTAAAATGATCTACCTAAGCCTAAGTGGCCACACTATCACAACTTTTTTTTCTCACATTACCATCCCACGGGCACAGACAACACATGCTTACACCTAAACAAAATCAAACGCGGCTTGCTTCCATCTCCGCGGGGCTGGGAGACTAATTTTGGCTCATTATCAAAGCAAGGGAGGCTCTTTCAACGTCCCGAGTGTGGCTGGGACGATGGGTGCAGATGAGAGGCCTAAACGCAAATGGGACGGGACAGAGGACGGGGGAGTAATTAGAGAGATAGTTGGAAGAGAGGGAGGGAGTATAGTGGGGCATCAAAGTGGTTAGTGCAGTTTTCCACCTGCTCCAGACATAGGCTAAGTGTATATAGGGAGAGGCCGCTGTATCATTATGGACAAGGTATAGTGCAAATGGCCATGACGGAATCTACCTTAATGATCTGTCATCACTTTAACTGATGCTAAATGACATGAAATTACAACTGTTTAAGTGGGAAATAGTACTTTGATAAGAAGACAAGTGACAGTATGTTGCTATTGGCTACAAGGGTGAAATACAATCTGTATGTTTGTCTATGTTTTGTCATTTGGACAAAAAATAGAGAAAGGTACATCATTTTAGAATCTACACTATCAATATCAGTCAACCTTGCAAATATTGGCCAAAATTGATGTTGAACCAATACCGATGCCCATCCTTAAAATGGAACTAAACACCTGTGTCAGATCCATAGTAAATCCACAAAATTTGAAAAAGGCTCCACAAATGGGCAAAGCCTGGTAGAGACAGAGAGGCAGGGGCAAGTTTCGGGGTAAATGTGACGTGAGCCATGCTGTCAAATCAAACACTGATTCACAACAGGTGTGTATCTACTTGAGACATTACTGAGTTCAATACAGTATCTACCTTGAGCTTGTCCCTCAGCTGTTTTTTCACATGACATCAGTGGGCAGTCATTGTACCTATCTTTCTCCTTCCCCCCTCCTGTTAAAATCATTGACCAGAATATTATTTCCCAGAAAGCATAGGACACCCCTCTAGACACACACGCACCAGCATTGTCTCTGCTATATCACATTTACACTGCACTTAAACTGTGTTTACAAAACCCCTGATCCTACAAAGTTCTTCCATCTGGGATCTGCAAGTGTACCATCGCCGAGTGTGTAAGACGTGTCATCGTAACCTTTATAATCAGAGTGTTGATGTTTCCATTGACAGAAACTTGGGCCTGGTTCAAAACAGGGTAAAAGTCGGACATCTTTCACTGGTGACTATAGTCTACGTATATCTGGCTTTCATCAGATGTCTGTAGTTGGAGAGACGTGACTGCGGGTGCTGATAGAGAGAAAACATCACACGTCGAAAATCTGAATGTTTGCTCTTGGATTTTGGGAGGAAAAATACAAGGAAGGGATCAAATGGCATTGCTTCTTGGTGAGGTTTTATCAATGTCGGACATATTAAGAGTTGTCAATTTAAACTAACAACAAATTGAGGTGTTACTGGATTATGACTCTTTGTGGC